>CAUYQV010126936.1:0-41592 GCA_963574575.1 Galagoides demidoff | reverse complement strand
CTGTGCCCAGGGAGGACTTTCAGGGGGAGTGGAGCGCTCCAGCTCCTGAGAGCACTGCTGCTCAACCCAAGGTTGAAGACTGGTCAGAAGGCTGCAGGTGCCCTCTGTGCCCATTCAGCAGGTCCCCACTGAAGACTGGAGTGCCCAGCCTGCCACTGAAGACTGGTCTGCCGCTCCCACGGCTCAGGCCACTGACAAGGTGGGAACAACCCCTGAGTGGTCTGCAGCTGTTCTTCCACAAGCTCTTAAACATGGCGGAAATAAGATTTGAGGAAAATAAGTATCAGTTTAAAAAAAAGTTTAAATTAATTAAAATTAAATATAACTAAAAATTCGGTTCCTCAGTGGCACTAATCACATTTTAAGTGCTTAATAGCCACATATGGGTAGGGGCTACGTACTGGGCAGTGCAGTTAGAGAACACTGCCATCAATGTGATTATACCCTCCCAACCTCATAAAAGTCCCATGACCCAAGAACAGGAATTAGCAGCTGAGCTCACCAGCATGAGACATACAGGTTGGGAAAATGGGGTCAGTGCTTCAGTACTTCAGAAAATAGTACGGACCCACAGCTGTAAACTAGAAGGAACTTCCCTATGCCAGAGGGCTTAATAAGACCTGAAGATTTTTTTTTTTTTTTGCAGTTTTTGGCTGGGGCTGGGTTTGAACTCACCACCTTCAGTATATGGGCCTAGGACCCTACTCCTTTGAGCCACAGGCGCTGCCCAGACCTGAGGATTTTTATACAACTCATGGGTTAGGGAGCAGACACCATGGCTGAATTTGAATTTCCCACCAGCCTAGGAGGATGGGCACGCAGATGATTTAAAGAAAATAAAGAAATGCAATGATCTTTGTACACTTGAATATAGAGAACTACGATTAAGATCTGCCACATTCAGGCAGTGCCTGTGGCTCAGTGGGTCGGGCACTGGCCCCATATACTGAAGGTGGTGGGTTCGAACCCAGCCCTGGCCAAACTGCAACAACAACAACATAGCCAGGCATTTTGGCAGGGCCTGTAGTCCTAGCTACTCAGGAGCCTGAGGCAAGAGAATCGCCAAAGCCCAGGAATTGGAGGCTGCTGTGAGCTATGATGCAAGGGCACTCTACCAAGGGCAATAAAGTGAGACTCTGTATTTAAAAAAAAAAAAATCTGCTACCTTCATATATAATTGCATATTCACATGTGCACACACTACCCTCACCCAAGCATTCATCCTTCCTCAACTGAGTATTTCAACACTAATTTCACAACACGGAGGGGGAATTTAAACAGCCCAGGCTGTCTCTACCTTAATAAGTACTTGTTAGTATACAAACAAGTTATAACCTATTATTTAAAAAGCATGGTTCCAGAGGCCAGGCATGGTGGCTCATGCCTATAGTTCTAGCACTCTGGGAGGCCGAGGCAAGAGGATCATTTGAGCTTAGAAGTTTGAGACCAGCCTGAGCAAAAGCCAGACCCCATGTCTACTAAAAATAGAAAAATCAGCTGGGCACTGTGGAGGGTGCCTATAGTCCTAGCCACTTGGGAGGTTAAGGCAAGAGGATTGCTTGACCCTAGAAATTTGAGGCTGCTGTGAGCTAGGCTGACAGGATAGCACTCCAGCCTGGGGCAACAGAGTAAAACTCTGTTTCAGAATAAGTAAATATAAATATAAATGGCTCCAATTAGAAAATGGACAAAAGACATGAAGAGACATTTCACCAAAGAAGACATACAGATGCCAAATTAGCACGTGAAAAGATGTTCATTGCCATTAGCCATTAGAAAAAGATAAATTAAAACCAAACTATTGCCACACACCTATCAGAAAAGCTAATGTAAAAATCAGTAATAACACCAATGCTGGTGAGGATGTAGAGAAACTAGCTCATTCATACCCTGCTGACAGGAATATAATATGGTACAACTACTCAGGAAAATAGTTTTGACAGTTTCTTTTTTTAAAAAAATGTAAATATCATGTGATCCAGTAATTGTATTCCTGGGCATTTATCCCAGAGAAATGAACACTTACAGTCACACAAAAACCTGTACACGAAGTTCGTAGCAGCTTTATTTATAATAATGAAAAACTGTAAAAGCCAGAAATGTCCTTTGACAGGTGAATTTTTAAACAAAATTTGGCACATACCTATTGTGAAATACTACTCAGCAATTAAAAGGAAGGAACTATTGACACATGCAACAACTTTGATGAATATCCAGGAAATTATGCTATAGTAGCCTTCTGAAGGAAATAGGACAGACTCCCACCCAAAATTTTATTCAAATGTTGGTACTGATGACATTGCATGTACATTGAGAGACTATGAAAAGGTTTATTACTTGACGTTTTAGGGGGACAGGTGGACAGGCTTCTCAAACAGGTGCAAAACGGCCTGAGTGAGCAAGGAAAGAAAACTTCCTGGGCTTCTTGCTGTGATCAGGGCTTGGGATGGAGCAAAGGTTCCTGTACAGGGGCAGGCTCGGGCTCACATGGTCTGAATCTCTTGCCAGTGCCAAAGGAAGGAGAACCCAGGCTTTCTAACTGGCTCATGCAGGTGGGGGGCAGAAGAGGAAGAGAGAAGAGTGAGGCATAGAAGATACTAGCAAATATCAAAAAATGTAATCAGACTATTATATATGATGAATGAAAAAGGCTTGTCTCAAAAGGATACATCCATTTATGTATCATTTTTGAAACAACAAAATTTCAAGAAAAGAGAAATTTGTTAGTGGTTCCCCAGGGCATAGAGATGAGGTGAGGACAGTGGGGGATGTTATCAAATAAATGGGCAACATAAAAGATCTTTGTGGTGTTGGAACTGTCAGTGTCTTGACTGTGGTGGTGGATACACAAACCTATACAGGTGATAAAATTGCACAGAACGCACACACCCCTGTACACACGAATGCAAATAAAGCTGGGGAAATCGGGAAAAGATGGATGCATTGTATTAATTCAAATATTCTTGTTGTGATATTATACTATACCTTTGCAAAATGTCACATTGGGAGAAACTGGGTAAAGAGTATGCAGGATCTCTCTGTATTGTTTCTTGAAATTGTACATGAATCTATAATTATCTGCATTAACATTTCAAATTTAAAAAATGCTTAGATCAGGGAAGGGGAGTCAGTTTGGACCACAGGACATTCTGAGGTGTGAAAAGGAGCAAGAATGAGTGAGGCCTCAGAATTGAGCCAACTGACTCATTGCCATTACCGGGTCTCATGAAGACCTCATATTCATCATTAGGACTAAAACCATGGGTAAACACTTGAAAATACAGCCAAATGCAAGGTATAATTCAGAGGAGGCTTCTCAAAATTGGAACACTGCTCATGTTTATGATATATGGACCAAATGGAAAAGAAGATTCATCTAGGAATTATCAGATGACCGTGTATGCAGGAATGTCATCTCTCATTTACAATTTAGTCAATCTCAAACTTTTTCAATAAAATATTCCCCCAAAATAAAAGAGATGGATATCTGGATGGAAGTCTGGTGTACTGTTGGAAGCAGCCATTCAGAAACTGAAATACCTACAAAATCTATACAAATGTTGCATTATATATCATAGCCCATCTATACTTACTGCAATATAAAAGTATTGCTTTCAATAGCTAACTTTTAAGCTATGTATATTTTACCACAATTTAAAACAAGAAGAATGAGAAAATGTTAAAAAGTTATGAAATTTTTAAAAAGGGTCAAAATCGATGATAAAAGCTTCAAAAATTTTAATACTGATTATATGTTAAAATGCTCGTATTCTGGTTATCTTGGGTTAAAGAAAATACATAGTTAAACTTTAAAAAATATTGTTTTCAATTACAGATTTTAGTTAAAATTATGCCCCAAAGCTAAGTCTTTTGAACAAAACAGACCTCCAGGAAGCAATTATTCTATGGCCCAAGTGTTTTGGGTTCATGGCATACTACTGTGAGAAGCACAGCTTTTTGTTTTCTAAGACCTTCAAGTTCAATCTTTCTTTAACTTAAAAAAAAAAAAAGTTTTATGGGCCTTCTTCTCCATTCCCATTACTTCATTTGTATAGCCTAAGGGGGAAAAAAGTTCTTTTTTAAATTTCTAAACTAACTGTGAGTCTTTGTTCATGTTCTTCCTTCCATGTGCATGGAACAGTTTTCTCGTCCTCTTCCTCCTGAGTATCCCCTTTATCTGTGACTTACGTCCCAGGTAAAATGCTACCTCCATAAACCCATCTCAAATTCCCCAATCAGACTGTATTCCTCCTTGTCTGTCTCCTAATTCTACCCATTTTAGTTGCTGTCCTCCCACTTAGGTGTGTGAGTCTAAGATGGAATGTGTGTAGGCACCTAACGACTTAGGAAGAAACATGGTGGGAAAGGCCCAGGCTTGGTTTATCTACACTTCTCCCCATTGTGATCTCATCCACTCCCATCATTTTAAGTAAATAGCATCCAAACACTGAGGACCTTCCAAGTTGTATCCCATCCCTTCCTCTCCTTGAATTCAACTTGCATATCCAACTGCCTACTCAACACATCCACTTTCTCACCCAACAGACATTCCAACCTTAACCTGGCCAAAGCAGAACTCTCCATTCCTCACCCTGCCTCCAACCTGACCCAGCTCACTCACTGGTGCCATGATCCACTCAGCTGCTTCAGTCAGAAACATCTGGGAGCCACCCTAGATTCTTGTTTTCCTTCACACTGTTCCAACATCCAATTCACTAGCAAGTCCTGTCAATTCTTCCTCCTAACCTACCCCAAGTTCTCTCCGGACCCAGTCAGAACCTTGCAAACCAACACCATGGTCATAGCTTCCAAACTAGCATCCAGTTTTCACATCTCCTCTTATCAGTGTTATCCACATAGTCCCCAGGGATCTGGTGTATCAAATCATGTCACTTGCCTGCTTAGAACCCACTAGTGAATTCTAATCACAGCAGAATAAAGCCCAAACCCTCATCCTGACTTCAAAAAGTCCCTTGTTTGTATCTCAAATCTTCCATCTTGACCATTAACCCCTCATACTCCTCTGCCCTCTGGTCTCCTTTCTGTTCCCAGAATGGTCCAAGCCTGTTCCCACCTTGCTGTCTTTGCTCTAATAGTTCCATCTGCTGGGAACCTCTTCTTTCCGACTTCCTGCTGCTTACTTCTTATCCTTGACATTCAGATCTCAGCTTACATGGCACCTCCTTAGACTGTCCCTGGCCACCAAATCTAAGATCAATACCCAGTCATCTTCTTGCCCTCCTTAAGTTATGAGCATTGCATTTTGCGTTGGTTTGAGTATGTATTGTGGCAAAATATATATAAAATTTACCATTTTAACCATTTTTAAGGTTTTTACAATTCAGTGACATTAAGCACATGTACAATGTTGCACAGCCATCAACACCCTGGGACTTTTGCATCTTCCCAAACTAAAATTCTGTCCTGAATAGTCACACCACATTATCCCTTCCCCCGGCCCCTGGTAACCTCTATTATATAATCTCTCCATGCATTTTCCTACTGAAGGTATTTCAGATAAATAGAATCATACAATGTTTGTCCTTTCGTGTCTGGCTTACTTCACTTAGCATAATGTTATCAAGATTCATCTGTGTTGTAGCATATATTTCATTGTCTATTAACACTGAATAATATTCCATTATATATACAAACCACATTTTGTTTATCCATTCACATGTCAATAGACATTTGAGTTGTCCCCACCTTTCAGTTATAGTAAATAACACTACTACAAACATCAGGACAAAAATATCTGTTCAAACCCTTGCTTTCAATTCCAGAAGTGGAATTGCTGGATCATACGGTAATTCTATATTTAACTTTGGGGGAGGGCACCAGTCAGCATGGCATCTGTATAATGTGTTTGTCTGCTTCATTAGAATGTTCATGAAATCAGGGGCCACATCTGCCTTGTCCATCCGAGAATCCCTAGCACCTAGAACCATATGTGAGGCATAATAGATGCTCCAAAGTTTTAGTCAGATGAATGAATGAAGGAGGTTGTTGATGCTGCTATGTCACCCTGGTGCCCTTCCGTCACCGTGCACAAGAAACAGCCAGTACACGGATTGAAAGTACAAGCCTGCAAGAGGTGGACTCCCCACAGGTGCAAGAGGGCCCTGAGTAACCTCTGTCAATGGCCTTTTATTGAAACAATATACAACCTGTGGTGGGGGGGGGGGGGCCCTGATGATGTGCTTTTTCCCCACGGGCTCGACTCCCATCCTGATGTACCACAAATGTTCAAGGTCCAACACCTGCTTGCTAATGAGCAACCAGTCTTTTCTCATTAACGCATGCAGTTGCTTGAAGGCTTGTCTCCAGGCGGCTAAACATCTCCAAGCTGTCTAGGAGACTGTCCTGCTCCCAGCGCCTCCCTAAAGAACTGGTGACCCCTCCTAGAAGCCTGGTGTTTAGTCTCCTACAGGCGGTCCTTGGTTATTGTTAACATTCTTTCTCCTTTACACTTTGTTCCCTTTAAATAGAGCATAGGCCCCTTGAAGGTATGGATGGTTTATTCCCCCATGTAACCCCAGTACTTAGCACATTGAAGGTACTCAGTAACTCTCAATCTCCAATCTTTGCTTACAGTTTGGTTTTCTCAGCAGAGCTGGGTAGGGTCAACCTGACGATTATGCACTAATAAGAATGGAGGACTTTCTCGGTAAGAATGAAGAAGTGTTTTTTCAGGGAGCAAAGAAAAATGCCAGCGAGTCTCACAGAATAGTTTGTCTCTGGGGCACCTCCTTTTCCCTTTGGTTTCTGGACTCTAGCATTTGCCAGAACCAGGTCAGAAAGAAGCACAAACAGCTGAAAAATCTGTCAAATGACATCATCAGCCTCTGGGAATTGAGGCATGTTGGTTGGGTTTGACTGAAAAACAGCACGGTCTTGAGTCTTGGGTTTAGATATAATACAAGTTCTAGTATCTCAAGCTTTCTTAAAATTTTAGATAATGGTCTGAGGATTAAACATTTATTTTTAAATAATTTTCAAACAACTTTGAGCCTCATACTTCTGGTTAATCACTCCATATACAGGTAAGTAATATATTTACCTGTATAACTAAATATTTAATATATCTAATTTATGTAATAAATTATACACACATACTACAAAGCAGATTTTATGTGTAATAAAATCTTGATATTGCCATTTCCATGAAGTTTCTCCCTCTATCTTGCCAGTCTCTTTTACTATTTAGGAAACGTCTTCATTTCAGCCAGCAGTGTTTGAGGTAAAGGGCAGTGAGAAAAGCCTCCTAGAATCTCAGCATTAGTAGGCTCCCAAAGCCTGCTAGACCATGGCCATTTCCCCAGTGACTCCTACCAATCCCCCCAGCCACTGTCTGCCCTCTGTATTGGAGCCACTGGCCTCCACCCAGCTCCTGACTCCATATAACCTCTGCCTGTATGATTCCCCAGACAGGATGCTTCAGGCCGTCAACCTTTGATCACAGAACCTTCCAAATCTGCATTTCCTTGCATTTAAAAGTCTCCTAAGATTCTCCAAAACAGCATCATACTGGCACAAAAATAGAGAGGTATATGTATGGAACAGAACAGAGAACCAAGAGATGAACCCGGACACTTATCATCATTTTATCTTTGATAAGCCCATAAAAAACATAAATTGGGGGAAAGATTCTCTATTTAACAAATGGTGCTGGGTGAACTGGCTGGCCACTTGTAGAAGACTGAAACTGGACCCACACCTTTCACCATTAACAAAAATTGACTCTCACTGGATAAAAGATTTAAACTTAAGACATCAAACTATAAAGATACTTGAAGAGAGTGCAGGGGAAACACTTGAAGAATTTGGTCTGGGAGAATACTTTATGAGGAGGAGCACCCAGGCAATTGAAGCAATATCAAAAATACATTACTAGGAATCTGATCAAACTAAAATGCTTCTGCACAGCCAAGAACACAGTAAGTAAAGCAAGCAGACAGCCCTCAGAATGGGAGAAGATATTTGGAGGTTATGTTTCTGATGAAGGTTTGATAACCAGAATCCACAGAGAACTCAAACTTATTAATAAGAAAAGAACAAGTGATCCCATTTCATTGTGGGCAAGAGACTTGAACAGAAGCTTCTCTGAAGAAGACAGGCACATGGCCTAAAGACACACGAAAAAATGCTCATCATCCTTAATCATCAGAGAAATACAAATTAAAACCACTTTGAGATACCATCTAAACCCAATAAGAGTAGCCCACATAACAAAATCCCAAAATTACAGATGTTGGCGTGGATGTGGAGAAAAGGGAACACTTTTGCACTGCTGGTGGGAATGCAAACTAATACGTTCCTTTTGGAAAGAAGTTTGGAGAACACTCAGGGATCTAAAAATTAACCTGCTGTTGGATCCTGCAATTCCTCTACTAGGACTATATCCAAAAGACCAACAATCATTTTGCAAAAAAGATATTTGGCTCAGATTATTCATTGCAGCTCAATTCATAATAGCCAAGTCATGGAAGAAGCCCAAGTGCCCATCGACCCATGAATGGGTTAATAAATTATGGTATATATATACACCATGGAATACTATGCAGCCTTAAAAAAAATGAAGACTTTACCTCTTTTATGTTTACATATTCTCCTGAGTAAAGTATCTCAAGAATGGAGGAAAAAGTATCCAATGTGCTTAGTACTTCTATGAAACCAACTTATATTACTCACATTTTCTTAGGAAAGATAGAACACAACTATAGCCCAGGATGAAGGAGAGAAATGGAGTGGGAAAGGAGGGGCTGGGGAGACTTGATAGAGGGTGGGTAAATGACGAGACCACACCTATGGAACATATTGCAAAGGTACAAGTCAAATCTGTCAAGTGTAGAACATAAATGTCTTAACACAATAATCAAGTAAATGAGGCAAAAACTATGTTTATTGGTTTGATGTAAGCCCATCAGATTGTATTAAAAAATCAACACATTGTACCCCACATATGCATAAATGTATTCATGATCTATGTGTATATGACTTAATAAAAAAAAAAGAAAAGAAAAAAATAACAAGTGATTCCATTTCATTGCGGACAAGAGACTTGAACAGAAGCTTCTCTGAAAAAGACGGGTGCATGGCCTACAGACACATGAAAAAATGTTCATCATCCTTAATCATCAGAGAAATGCAAATCAAAACCACTTTCAGATATCATCTAACTCCAATAAGAGTAGCTCACATAACAAAATCCCAAAACTACAGATGTTGGCATGGATGTGGAGAAAAAAGAACACTTCTGCACTGCTGGTGGGAATGCAAGCTAATATGTTCCTTGTGGAAAGAAGTATGGAGAACACGTAGAGATCTAAAAGCAGACCTGCCATTCAATCCTTCAATTCCTCTGTGAGGTATATATCCAGAAGGCCAAAAATCACTTTATAACAAAGACATTTTCACCAGAATGTTTATTTCAGCCCAATTCATAATTGCCAAGTCATGGAAGAAGCCTAAGTGCCCATTGACCCATGAATGGATTAATAAACTATGGTATATGTACACTATGGAATATTATGCAGCCTTAAAAAAGGTGGGGACTTTACCTCTTTTATGTTTACATGGATGGAACTGGAACATATTCTTCTTAGTAAAGTATCTCAAGAATGGAAGAAAAAGTATCTGATGTACTCAGTACTATTATGAAACCAATTTATAATCGTCCACACTTTCATATGAAAGATAAAAAACAACTATAGCCTTGGATGACAGAGGGGAAAGGGAGGGGAGGGGGGAGGTTTGATAGAGGGAGGGTAAATGGTGGAACCACACCTATGGTGCATATTGCAAGGGTACATGTCAAGTCTATTAAGTGTGTTAATGTCTTAACACAATAATTAAGTGAGGTGAAGGCTATGTTAACAAGTTTTGATGTAAGCATTCCAAATTGTATATAAAATCAGCACATTGTACCCCATAAATGCATTAATGTATACAGTTATGATTTAATAACAAAATAAAATAAAATAAAATTCTCTTAAGACTTTCAATACCAGGGCTCTGCCTTAGGTGATGTCCATTCTAGTAGGGCCATAATTATGAAAAGGCTTTCCTTACTTAGGAAGTACTATCTGACTCTTGGATGGAAGTTTTATTAGAATTACTCAGGCCTCAAAGCCAGCTAATTTGCCAAATTGAAGAACTGACCGACCTGTGTTCAGGAGTTAAGAAATTGAAATTCTTGGAGACACCCTTGAGGAACCAACTGGGCCATATCCCAAGAAGGGGTCATATCCCAATGACCTTGGCTTCTACTTCAGGCCATTAGGGGTTTTCTCTCCCCATAGTCCACCATGCAAAATGGCAGAGTAGAACATTATTTCTTTGTTTTAAGTCCTTGGTAAATGTATCCTAAAACAGTAATGTCTAAATGTATATAATTCAAAGCAATAAATACAACATTCAAATGTGGTTTGTAGGGTGGATGGGAAGAATTCAGGGACAAAGGTTTAGAAATTCGGTAGTTCAAAGTGGCTCACACCTGTAATCCCAGCACTTGTGAGGCTGAAGCAAGAGGATTGCTTGAGCCTGAGAGTTTGAGGTTGCTGTGAGCTAAGATGCCACAGTGCTCTACCAAGGGTGACCAAGTGAGACTGTGTCTCAAAACAAAAAATAAATTCTGTAGTTCAGAACAAAGAATGGAGGTACTGAGGGTTTAGTCACAATTGCATTAAATGGAATTACTGTAAAGAGCCAGCACATGGTCACTTTACCCCACTCACTATTTTTTAATTGACATTATCGAGGTATAATTTGCATAAACATAAAATTCCCCATTTTAAGATGTGTCATGGTGGAAGGAGAAAAGACCATCCCCACTTACAGAAATTAGCTAAAAGGACTCATAAAACTTAGCATATAGTTGTATCCTAAGCTAAATACTTTAAATTAACATTTAGTATAATGACGTAGTAAGAAGACACAGGTTGTAAGAGAAAAGAAACAGATTCTGAGGAATCCATGTGCAGTCTCTCTGATACTCCCTCCCATCACGAGTCACACAGAGCTCACTCTTTCCCCTGCAACAAAAATGCAGTGATATGTGATGTATAGCCGACGTAGCCCTCAAAAGATATATCCATGTCTGACTGAATGCAGTGGCTCACACCTATAGTCCTAGCACTCTGGGGAGCCAAGGCAGGGAGAATTGCTTTAGCTCAGGAGTTCAAGACCAGTCTGAGAAAAGTGATACTCCATGTCTACTAAAAATAGGAAAATTAGCTAAGCATGATGGTGGACACCTGTAATTTCAGCTATTCAGCAGGAGGATTGCTTGAGTCCAGGAGTCTGAGGTTGCTGTGAGCTAGGCTAATGCATGGCACCCTAGCCTGGGCAACAGAGTGAGACTCTGTCTCAAAAAAAAAAAAGAAATATATATATTCCTGGAGCTGGCAGATATCTCAAGATGAAGAGATCATCCTGGATTGTCAGGATAGGTCCCAAATTCAATGATAAATGTTCTTGTATCTTGTGTAAAAGAATACCAAAACGAGATAAGCACACAGAAAAGGAAGAGAGACCACAGAGATAGAGATTGGAATGATGTAGCCCCATGCCCAGGGAACCACCAGAAGGTGGAAGAGGCAAGGAATAGAATCTCTCCTAGAGCCTCATAGAGGGAGCTCAGTCCTACTAATACCTTTATTTTGGACTTTTAGCCTCCAGAATGTGAGAGAACAAATTTCTGTTGTTGTAAGCCACTTAGGTTGGGGTAATTTGTCATAGCACCCATAAGCTACTAATACACTATACATGATGTTTCTGCCCAGAGAGCCTAGTAAAGACTCAGCACCCAAGGTTTTAATTGGAGGCTGGTCACCTAGGCACCCTTACCTAACACATACCAAAATTCCAGACTCTCAGAAGGAAAGCACTTTGCTTGCACAAATAGTCCAGGTATAGCCAGCCACCTTAGAAGTTAGGGAACGATGAGAAGACTCCAGAAATCCAAGTTCTCAGATGCCAGCCAAGGGCCAATCTTGCAGCCAGTCCTTACTAAGAATACCAGTCTTGGGCATGCTATGCTTACTCTTTTTTGGACATCAGGGCACAGTCTGATAAGTTTTGACAAATGTATGTGGTCATGCAATCACCACTACAATGAAGTCATATTTTCAAAAAGTTTCCTGTATCCATCCCTTTGCAGTTAGGTCCTGGCCCCTCCATCTGGGCTGGGCAACATGATCTTTCTATCATTATAGTTCTGTCTTTTTATAAAATTTAATTTATAAATGAAACAACATAGCATGCAACTTTTTGCATTTCATCTTTCAATTGGTATCATGCTTCTGAGATTCATTATACTGTTCTTTGTATCAGTAGTTTTTTCCCTAGTAATGTTAAATAGTATTCCTTTGTATGAACATGCAACAATTTGCTTAACCAATGTATCTCTTTTTCTTAATGGCTCATGCTTCTGTTGCCTAAGAAATCTTTGCTTAATCAAGGATCACAAAGATTTTCCATCTTCTAGAAGTTTTACAGTCTTAGCTTTTATGATTGTTTATAATCCATTTCAAGTTGCATTTTAAGTAATAGATGAAGACTGAGATTTATTTTTCCCCCATATGAATATCCAATTGTCTCTATACCATTTGTTGAAAAGACTATACCTTCCTTAAAGAATTATCTTGTCAAAATCAATTAACAATATATAAATATATCTAAGTTAAGAATAGTCTTTACAAGGTCTATCCTTTCACCAATACTAATTTCTCTTGATTACTGGAGCCATATTGTAAGTCATGAAATCAGGGAGTATAAGTATCCCAACTTTGTTCATCTTTCTCAAATTTGTTTTGGCTCTTCTAGGTTCTTTGCATTTTCATACATTTTATTTTATCTTATTGTATTTATTTATATTCATTTATTTTGTTGCCCTTGGTAGAGTGCTGTAGCATCATAGCTCACAGCAACCTTAGACTCTTGGGCTCAAGTAATCCACTTGCCTCAGCGAGGATCACCCAGAATGCTAGGATTATGGGCCTGAGCCACCATGCTTGGCCTTTCATATACATTTTAGAATATGATTATCAATTTCTACAAAACAGCCTGCTGATATTTTGATTGGCAATGAATTGAATCTATAGATCATTTGGTGGAGAACTGACATCTTAACAATATTAAATCTTCCAATCAATGAACATGGTATATCTCTCCAGTTATGAAGGCCCAGACTATATTCTCAATTTACTATAGATTTTTTGCACCACAACCCTCAGGATTGTTAAGGAAGAGCTCTTACACACTTAATGACAGAAAAATATATTGATTATGGAATGTAAACAAAAATGTCAGTGATTCAAATTCCTTCCATAGTAGATTGCAACTTTCACCCCACTATCTATATTCTCAAAGGTAGATCCCTTTGAATTTTAACATAGAACATCTGCCTATCAAGAATATAATTGTGATTTTTCAGAAAGAGAACTTGGCATGGGGCAAAAATGGAAACAAACTCGTATCTTTATCGTCATTTATTGCAAACACACTGCCCTCCTATGTTAGCAAATGCAGAGCATCCACCCACGGGCATGACTCAGTCTGTCTGTAATGCACTCCCTGTAAGAGTCAAACCACTTGTGAGAGATAGTGTCAGTGTCCTTGGCTTGAACTGTCAACTTCATAGTTAAAATTGTTAGCTTTGTTGTGCTTTGTTCATTAAGCCTCATGATCACTATCTGGCAATTTTACCAGTGAAAATGTCTGTGGGTCCAGAGTTAGCCAATGACAAGCAGTTGCTGAGGATTATTAGATCTCTTCTACACATTCAGAGAAGCCAGCTCTCCAGGAAGGGAAAGCATTTTGTGGTCCGTGGGTTTTGGTTTCACAAGTGCTTGGAATTAACTTTCTCCGGATGAATTCCCAGCACCTCTGTAGACACCCAGCAAAGAAGACTGTACTGAGGTGGAGGTAGCTCAGCTGAGATAAGGAAAAGAAAGAAGGTTGATTCTGGAGCTGTGGAGGCCAACACTGACAGATACCACATGAGGCATTCCAGGCTACCATGTGTGGGGGCCCAGACTTCTGAGGAAGGGACCCAGGAGGCAGGGCATAGAGGGGAGGCAGACCAATCTCCTCCAGCACATTTTCCAAGTGAAGACTTTTTGTACAGTGTTGAAAGTAATATGTTGCCAACACATTTGGTAAAGACTGTGATAAAAAAGGCGCTAACCTGACCTTTGCTTTCACCGGGCATCTTATGATTAATAAACAGTTGAAGTGTCATGAGGAGACTGAGAAAAATAAAGAATATAGTCCTATCAGTCAAAGAGGCCAATCTATTTGTTAACAGTAAACAATCCTGGCTGGGCTCTGTGGCTCACACCTGTAATCCTAGCACTCTGGGAGGCCAAAGCAGGTGAATTGTTTGAGCTCATGAGTTCAAGACCAGCCTGAGCAAGAGCAAGACCTCCGTCTCTAAAAAATAGCTGGGTGTTGTGGCAAGCACCTTTAGTCCCAACTACTTGGGAGGCTGACGCAAGAGAGTCACTTGAGCCCAGGAGTTTGAGGTTGCTGTGACTAATAATGCCACAGCACCCTACCCAGGGTGAAAAAGTGAAACTCTGTCTCCAAAAAAAAAAGTAAACAATCCCCAAACTTCTAGTGGCTTAAAACACCAAATACCCCTATTTCTTGAACATGCAAGGTCCACTATGGGTCTAGGTGACCGTCCTCAAGTGACAGCTCAATAATCCTTAGAGATTATGAATCTGTCCCATATCTCATGGACCTCTATCTAAACCACACTTCTGTGTATTGCCTTGGTAACCATGATTGGGGGAAAGTGTGTAGAACACCACACATCACCTTTTAATCCTTATGCTCACAGTTCATTGAACAATGCAAGCCCCATGGCTACTTTTAACTGCAAGGGCACAAAAGGTTATCGCCGTGTGCGCCAGAATGTAAAGAAGAACTTGAGTGATGTGGACCTGGACTACAGTAGCCAATGGGAGACATCTTTCCAAGTGTTCATGAGCCCACTGTCAATGGCGCAGCTTTAGCCCGTGGGCCTCCCGGAGCACAGCCCTCTCCCCAGCACTTGGTAGCCAAAGTGCTGGGTCCAGCCTATGTCAGACTGGCCAAACTGGTGCATTTAGGTCTTTACTGCCCTGATTTATGGAAGCTGGCTGTGCTTTTGAGACAGGGAGAGAGATGAAGACATCAGAGGAAGGAAAAGAAAAGGAGAAGTGAGAGGCCCCAGAGAGGCTGGACTTCACTTACTTTGTCTCTTTAGCTTTCGTTGACTCACACGGGTGGAGGCAGAATTCACGTCAAATGATCCCTCACCAAGTGCCAGGCATTGGCCACTTGGGTAAACAAACAGTGGATTAAATGCTGTCTGTGTGAGCAGGAGGCCGGAGCAGGGGAATGTCTGAGAAAAAAGTGCTTCAGCTTGAAATACATTATAATATATCACAACTGGGTTTTCAAAGATGAGGTCTCATTCTGCAGCCCAGACTGCAGTGCAGTGGCTTGATCCTAGCTCACTGTAAGCTCAAAATGCTGGGCTCAAGTGATCCTCCCCGTAGGCCTCCCAAAGTGCTGGAATTACAGAGATGCGCCACGGTGCCCAGCTGTAACTTTTTAAAGAGTACATTTTGCCTCCTGTTTGGTATTTAAATAAGTTTGCATTTTTAGAATAAAGACCAGAAATCAGGGTGGGATTGGCGGCAAGTGAGCCAGGTGTAAGCAGGGATTACTGGCCAGGGCGAAAACCAGGTCACCTGTTAGAAGCTGTGATCAAAGGCAAGGATCACACATATCCGTCCTGGAAAGACAAGCCTGCTCTTCTGCCAAGTTTCTCTACAAAAGAAACCAGTGGTCTGACTTAAGCTCCACTGAAGAATGGCACTGGAACAAAACAGGCTTGGGGACGTAATTCAGCGTGAAGTTCTCAACCATTTCAGTAACCAGAAAGGCCCTCCCTCCAGAACTTGTGCTTAAATGAAACACACTCTGCTGGACTCAACTACTGAACAGAGGCTGATGCACCTAAGAGCATTTGAAATAGCCCATTTGGCCTTGATAACCAGCATCAGAAGGAAGGGAATACTATCTCATTTGAGTTTCTAGCTATTCAAAGATATTGGGAGAAGTCAACTGGAAAAGAGCAAGTCTACTTAATCACCAAAGTTAAGTGGTGATCATTATGATTTTCCTTTGAAACTGGAGAGAACACTTCTCTGTGGCAGTTAGAAGGGCTCTGGGTGACTCTAGTTTTCCAGGCTCCATTAACCCGGCACAGTTTCCCCCTGGGCCAGTAGAAGTTATGTTAGAGTGGCGTCTTCACTTTGAAAGGTTGACCCCAAGAAGGGAAAGACATCTTTCCAAGCTCCTGAGCAGCTGGGCACTCCCCGGGAGCGTGGCTTTAGCTGCTTGCCTTATCTGAAGGTTTGCCAATTCTCATGCCTGACTAATTCTCTGTACCTCAAATTCTTTATTTTGAAATAAACCTCTTAAAAGTGGCTTAGAGGACACAGCCTATTATGGAGCCAAAAGTTTTCCTTTGTAACCACAGTTTAATTGCTTCTTTAATTGCTCTCTGAGGGAAGTAGAATTTTTTTTTTTCTTAAGTGAGCAAGGAATAACCGTCCCCAGGCTTCAGGGTTTCCCACACTGGCAACTACAGCCCCCTCCACAATGCACAGCTAGGGCCAGGGCACCTGTGGCCTCCGGAAGGGAAAGGCAGCATGGTTCTGGAGGGCAGTCGCCTGAGAGCCAGTAGCTAGTGAAACAGAACAAATGACCAGGTGGAAAGAAAGGAGAAGGAAAGGAAAACATTTTAGAGGAGAGGCCTGGAGGGGTTAGAAAGCAATGGCAGGGCCGGGGGCAGGAGATATGTGTGTGTGTAACTTTTAAGTGAAACTGCCCAGTAACATTTTTTCTTTTTGTTTTAATAGTTTAAAACCATCTATTAGATAGGATTGGTGGTTTTCGGCCCTGACCAATTTTATGTTGCAGCACTTTAAAGACAAAGGGCTATTGCAGTTGTCCCGAGGTGGTGATTCCCAAACTGCGCACTGAGGCACCGCAGGGTACCACAGTAAATTTTACATAAAGTAGTGATATTTGACATTCATCAGAAATTGAGGGAACTACTGGGATGAGGTAGTTCAGAGTTTCGACTTTAGATCT
The DNA here is from genome assembly GCA_963574575.1 of Galagoides demidoff. Lineage (NCBI taxonomy): Eukaryota > Metazoa > Chordata > Mammalia > Primates > Galagidae > Galagoides > Galagoides demidoff. The sequence goes on along the minus strand of CAUYQV010126936.1, from coordinate 24,438 downwards.
GTCACATTCTCTTTGATGATATACCTTTGCAAAGCTGGGTTCTTGATGGTTGCTCTGATAAAATGCAAATATAAATGGTAGTACTATTGTCCAATGTGATGCCAAGGTTTGAGAAGTTTTATAGTGCGCACATCTCCCTTGTCAGTGGTTGGGCTTATTTATGAATGGAAATAACAGTATTTTTTTCTTTCAATTTATTTGTACTAGATTTTCACATGGCTTCTAAGTCATTAGGGTATAAAATATATCAAATTATATAGCTACAACTACTTAAAAATAAAATTTTTAGCCATTTCTTGGCCCTAAAGTAAACACGAAAAGGTTACCCAGACTCTGCTGTGAAAGAAGAATGCTTGGGAACTTCTGACCCTGGGTACTGGGGTCAGAAACACAGGTTCCCTTGATTGTGCTGCTTGGCTTCAACTACTTCTTCCTTGATAGGAGAAGGAGCAAAAGGAACACACATTTTCCTTTTATAGACACAGCCTAGAAGATGAACTCATCACATCTGTTCAGGATCCACTGCAGAGAATGAAGCCATATGGTCACACCTACTGCATGATAGGCACAAAAATTCAAACTGCACATTAGATGGCCACGTGCCCAGAAAAATATTGGGGATGTTATTAGTGTGCACAAAAATGGAAGCATAGAATATAGGGAACAACTTGCAGCTGCTACCACAGACCACAAGAATAGAAAGCAGTGGTGCTGTATCCCTCCACTCTTGATAAATGGTAGTGTCCTCAACAGCAATGAAGTGAACGAAAGGAGAGCAGCAGGCTCAGAGCTCTGAGGGCACCACCAACAGTGAGTGTGTGTGGTGTGCAGGTGCACTTGGGGCACCATATTGCCATGGAACATTAAGGGCATTTTGGTTTTGTTTCATTTTTTGCCTTTTGGAAGTTATTAGCAGTTTTTAATCTATACATGTTAAAATGTTAGTTCACTTTTTTTTTTTTTTTGGCCAGGGCTGGGTTTGAATCTGCCATCTCCAACATATGGGGCCAGCACCCTACTCCTTTGAGCCACAGGCGCTGCCCCAAATATTAGTTCACTTTTGAAGCAAGTAGTCTTTTGTTCTAGTAAGAGCTATTCTCTGTTCCTGTGGAAGATAGTAATTAATTATGTCTTTGGCTTGGTCAGGGCCCATTAGTTATATACCATTAATGTGCATCCCTAACCACTTGTTTACATGACAATTTGCATATAAGATAAACAATTCCTTCATTTTTTTGATATTCAGATTATTAAAAGATTGTTGATGGACTAGGGTGCCCACACCAAGACTTGATAATGGGGTAAGGTAAGGGATTCTCAGGTTTAAATAATGCCTATGAGATTAGAGTTGACTGGATCAGTGAGCACACTATTCCAAATAAAATTGGATACCCCAGAGGAACATTTATCTAGAGCTGTGAGGCTTCAACTTTGCCATCTGGAGTTGGGAGTACTGGACTCCCTCCCTAGAAGAGGGGCTAGGAGCAAAAGAATTGAAATGAGTTGCCATCAACCTTACAGAGTGTTCACCTCTTTCCCTGGCAAGGGTCCCTTCCTCGGCTGTATTTTTGACATATACATATACTATGTTAAACTATTTTAAATTGCCCATGACCTTTTGCCCACTCTATACACGTCTGTTCATGAATCTGGCCATTTTCCTCTTTGTGCTCTGTCCTGCCATGACTTTCCCTGGCTTTGCTGTTGGCTTCACAAAGCGGTGATATGGGGCTAGGTATGCCCTGCTATGGTTTAAGCATCCCTTCCGAAACTCATGTTGAAATTCAATTGCCACTGTGATAGTATGAAAAGGTAGGACCTTGAAGAGGTGATTAGGTCATGAAGGCTCTGTTCTCTTGGATGGATTAGTGCTATTATCAGAGGAGTAGGTTAGTTAGGATGGAAGTGGGCTCCTCATGGAAAGGTAAGTTTGGCCTGATTTCTTCTGTCTCCAGAGCTCATTTTTCTTCTGCCCTTGCACCATGGGATGACCTTCACCAGATGCCAGGGTCACGTTTTTGGACTTCTCAGCCTCCAGAACTGTAAGCCAAATAAACTTTATTTCTTTATAAATTACCCAGTCTGTGATATTCTGTTCTAGCTGCAGAAAATGGGCTAACACAGTTTCCATGACCAGCCCTGTCCCTTATTTCTCCACAGTAACTTCCCACCAGCTGCAGATACAAATAGTTGCAAATGAAGGATTTGGGAGTGACTAAAGGACAGGACAACATGGGAGAAAAATTAAAATTTGACACTAAACTTGGCCATTTTTAGAGTCCGGGGAAAGGAAAACAAAATGTATATAATTCATGCCCCAGTTCCTACTTGTGCTTCCTGCCTTGAGGGCCATTCTCCATTTTTCTTTTAGTGGGGGGCCCTTTCCCTGTCGGAAAAATCTATCCTCTGTCCACATGGGTTAGGCTTCTCTTGGACTTTAAGGGCATACTGCTGTGTGTACAGAGTCCTGTGATTTTGCCACTGGGGAAGAAGCACCCATCTGACCACTTCTCTGTTGGGAAGTTCATCACAGGGTCTTTGTTTATGCTCCTGCTACAGCTTAATGCACAATTTTCACTTACTCTGACTCTCTGACCAACCCACACAAGCCAAGCCCAGAAAATCAGTTATAGTGGTCACCTAATTCAGGGGAAGTCCCATGTCTCTTTCATCAAGATGAGAGAGGAAGCCAGTGTGGCAGAGACCAACAGATTGGGACCAGGCCTCTGGGGCTTTCAGCTCACCCACCCACCCAATTCTAAAGCTGCTTTATGGGTACAACATTTGGGCCCTCCTGTTGCATGATTCTATTGCCAATTCCCTACTCTGTCCTCTCACACTGAAAGTAGGGAGTTTGTCAGGACATATAAATCGTGATGTTACCTTCTGATTTCCTTTCTACATTCTATCCACAGAGCATATGGCAAAGGCTTCAGTCACATAATCAGAGATATGTGCCAGCCACAAGTGTGGCCTGTTCATCCAGGAAATTCAGCCTAGAATAACACCAAGGCATTTGCCCAGGACAGCCCAGGATAGGCTTCTTCCACAGCCGCCCATCTGTGTGAGCAAAGCCATGCCTCCTCATTCTTCTGGTGGCTAACTGTGGGAACACACACACACAAATCGCCCAGTTTTAAAGAAAAGAAACACTTTTCCTAACTGTCGTATAACCTATAATGATTCCCCTACCTGTAATTAAGCAAGTTAGTGACAGATTTTTGTTGCTGTTGTTCATGTTCCTGTGTTTAGAACCATTCCCCATAGCCCCCTCAATGCACAAACAGCTGGCCAGTTATTAACTTACTCAAACAAGACCATGAACCCCAAAAGCCACACTCCACCTATACAAAGACCTGATCAAAACTTTCTTACCTTAAGCCAAATCACATTTTTAGCTAAAGTATTCTCCCCTATTGGTCTCCATTGGCATATAAGGAGTAATATATGAATTTACAGGGTGTCCCTAAAGCTGCCATACATAGGGAAAACATAGCTAAATGTACCTTTGTTTACAAAATATTCATTACAAGATTTCACAAAATATTTACAAAATTCTCCCTACATGTTAACTACCTCTTTATAAAATTTTGTAATGAATATTTTGTAAATGAAAGTACATTTAGCTAACATTTCCCATTTTCCCTATGTATAATGACTTTAGGGGCAACTTCTGGGATACACAGTATTATTGCTCTTGACCCAAAGTAAACCCAAGTAGTCAGGGGAAGTTCTATTAAAAGGCTACAATACTAGCAACCCGGAAAGAGCCTCCCCCTGGCCTGAGAAAGTGCTGCAGGCTTGACAATGGCTGACATGGGATTCTCCTTTGGGTGGTCTGAACTACAGTGGATTTAGCAGCAACATCAGGCTTTGTTGGAAAAACAAGATCACAGCAGATGTCATCTGGGGAGCCTGGAGCATCCAGTAAGGTGAGAAGATGCAGGACTGGCCCTCAAGGCTGAGTAAGCGCTTCTGGACACTGAAAGACAGGAAGGACCAGGACCATGAACTTTCCCACCATGGGCATATAAGCACCATGTCCATATCCTCTGACAGCCAGTGGATTCCATTATTTATATACCCGGCTGGGAAAGTGAGACATGTGTTTCTACATAATTTAGTTTATTTCTCGAAAAGTGCTAAGCCGTAGATACCATTTTGATTCCCACTTTATATATGAGGAAGGTAAACATTGGTAAAATCATTAATGCTAGCCCAATGCGACACACCTGCACAAGAGGTGATCCCAGGTCCTATGCTTAACTTATTGTCTACTGCCATTCAATGGCTGTCAATAATAAGTGATTGACTTTATCATGTGGTAAGCTCTGGATCACCCAGAGCCCGAGATCCCCCTACAGCAAAGGACAGACCCAGAGGTAGATTTGGCTCCTGAAATAAGCCCCACTTAGATGCTTTTATGCAGTAAGTGTCCCCTATTAAATACCTATTTCTCAAAAGTATGCTTGGTTTATAAGAAAAAAGAAGTCTACTAGGATCTTTTCTGAGATACCTTGCCTTGGTTGGGGACACAGGAACAGCACAGGTGATTGCAGTGTAAATGGTGAATAATACAAGGCAGTTTATAATGAACTGTATGGTATTGGCCATAACTTTTATAGTAGCTCAGAGAAGAGGTGAATATGGGCTGTGCTAACTCAGGGTAGACTTCATGGAGAAGCAGCAACTTGAGCCAAACTCTCAAGGATGGGTAGGATTTGGATAAGGAAAGAGGCATAATCACACTCAGTAATTACTAAAGGCAGTGATAATAAGTTATGTATTCAGCCTGTCCTTTTGTTTCAAATTCCAAACAGATTCTACTTTTAAAGGAAAAGTTTTATAAACACAAAATTTAAAAAAACATGTTATAAACAAAAGTATCTAACATTGCATCATGAACTTTTCTTGTCAATGCTCATGGGATATCTTGTGATTTCCTGAGAGTGCTCCAGCCCATTCATAAATAATTTCAGTTTAGGGTGCAGGCATCTGCCACCCTCGAAAAGATTGTCAGAGATATAATAAAGGAAAAAGAACCCAGATGCCTGGGCCTAGGGGCCTACACTAGCAAGCCATAGTCTGTTTTTCTCTCCTAACTTTTAACAAGATGACCAGAAGCTTTTAAAGTAAAGCAGGGTTTTACCCATGAAATGAGTTTTTCTCCAAAGTTCCCCACTTCCTGTTTCCAGGGAGGCTCTGTTCCCAGGACCGAGCTAGGGTTGTAAAAGCAAATTCTCATAGACAACCTAAACACGTTGGCTTTCTTGGCACTCAAATCCACAACCATGGCTCTGCAAAGGACCAAAGTGAGCGTTCTGAGCTCAGCCTGGTGAGCGAGTCCAGCTGGTGAGGGTGCAGCTGTTTCCAGGCTTGTCCCCTAAAGCTGCAGTCTTAGCATCTTCAGATATGAACTGGCATTGGCAAGCAGATGTTTTGCTACATTGCTACAATTAACAGAATAGAGATTAGGTTCAATAAAAACAACCATCACTCACGTGGAGGCCTTTGATAAGGAGGACGGTTCAAGGGAGGCGCCATCAGACCAAGAGATCTCAGAAATGATCAGTTGCCAACAAGCCTTGCCAGCCTTTGCTACACTTTCTAAAGGGAAATCTTTCTCTGTTGATTGTCGATTGATGGTAAATACGAAGTCAGAACCAAAACAAAGGAAGGAGAGGGGACACTAAGAGCTGGAGGAGGGGGAGTGGGGGTGAGTTCAGGAAAAGCTGGATGAGCGCTGCAGATTTTATCTTTGTTCACACCCAAGTAAAACCTGAGCACGATCAGATATATAATATATATATATATAGACACACACACACATATATATTTTTAACCATATTTTTAAAAATCTCCCTTTCAGCCGTTTGTTCTTCTGGAATCTATAACCCCAGAGCAATAGCAATCCCAGCTCATTTCCTAAAATATGCATTCCCTTTCTAGACAACTGCTTCCTAACTCGGCCCTGCCCCCACTTCTACTTTCTCTTTCTAATCGTTCGTTCCCACACAGTGGAGTCGGATTAATCTTCTCAGTGTAACTTGGCTTGCAAGTATATTTATCTGGGGTTTGTTCATGTTATCCCTTGACACAGAGAGGTCAAAGGAGAGGACCAAGGTGCAGAGAATTCAAGGTGCCCTATAATCTCAGCTCCCATAATAACTCTGTCACTGACTCTGCTGCCCTGAGACTGGGTCAGTCTTTACGCCTTCCCTCTGTGCTTCCAAGTCGGCCTTTTCAAGCTCCTCCACTACCCCCACCTGTGTCCCCTTTCCTGGGGAATCTGTTTCCAGCCTCCTGCCAATCAGTACTCACTTTTGAGCAAAGTTTCCCTAAAGCAAAGATCAAAATGCCCAAACTGTCTCTCCTACTATGATAAGCAAACTTGGTTTTTTCAATTTACCAAGAAACATAGCAGGTTTCCATCCGAGCAGGAATGCCTCTGCTTCTGAGTTCCTTGCCAGAGGTTGGGCCTCCTTCTTCTCAGACACTGTCTTGGACAGAAGGGTGCTTAGTATGTTCTTGGTTGATATTTTGAGAAAAGAATGAAAACAGTGGCCATTTTTTCTCTTACTACACTTGTAATTTGTCAAATCTAATTAAACACACTTGAAAGGAGCACTGCAGGTTGTTACATAAATTGGCTTGAAATCTCAGCACACCTTAAAAAACATTCCCATTCTTTAGCTAAATAGCAGCCATGTGTTTTACCTGGCTATTAAATGCATAAAATAATTTGAAGCTATAACTGCTTGGCTTTAAGAAGCTTTACAATAATAAAAGTGAACCACCAAAAAAAAAATAATAAAAGTGAACCATAAAATTGTAAAAGAGAAAAACAAGTGAGGGAGCAAGAGACCGGAAAGCTAATAGTCAATCTCATTCTTAGTCCATAAATTCCATACTTTTTTTTTTTTGCAGTTTTTGGCCAGGGCTGGGTTTGAACCCACTACCTCCAGTATATGGGGCCGGTGCCCTACTCTTTGAGCAATAGGCACCGCCCATATTTTTCCATACTTTTAAAAGTACCATAAGGGGCGACACCCATAGCTCAGTGGGTAGAGCCCTGGCTACACACACCCAGACTGGCAGGTTTGAACCTGGCCCAGGACACCCAAAACAACAATGACAACTGCAACAACAAAAAAAATAGCCAGGCGTTGGGGCGGGCGCCTGGAGTCCCAGCTACTCAGCGGGCTGAGGCAAGAGAATTGCCTAAGCCCAGGAGTTGGAGGTTGCTGTGAGCTATGTGATGCCACAGCACTCTACTGGGGGCAATAAAGTGAGACTCTGTCTCCACACAAAAAAAAATAATAATAAAAAAGAGAGAGAGAGAGAATTCTCATGAGCTCACAGAAGTGAACAGGAATTTATTGTAGAGGCCTAGGGACATCTCATAGGGCCAGAGCAGGAGTCTAGCTGGCCTCATGCAGACAAGGGGAAAGCACCTGGAACCAGCCCACTCATCTCTGTCACCATCCCTCTATGGGTCAGGAGGACCTCTTACTGCTGCTATGCAACTGACTCATTCCAGGCTATCAGGACAAAAGGTCAAAAATGACTTCCCCTGACAGCATCTTCAGCTCCTTGGTCTTCATGACCTCAGCTAACTGCCTGTGGCTGCCTGTTCCCAAGTGCACAGCTGGAGTTCAGCATGGACTGACCCGCTACTCCCCTGGAGGCAGGGCCACCAGGACTGTCAGGCCTCTGATGCAGGGCTCTGAATGGGTGGATTCTCCAAGCAGCGTCTGGGGGCAGGGAGGCAATGATTGGCATCTGCAGTACAGAGGACAGTGAGCACACACTCAGATCCTGTCTCTTACGACACAAGGGGAGAACGCCTTGGCTTAGAGAAAGGCTGACTTCCCTTCTCTTCTCCAGAAGTAACTGACCTGGCATTCAGGAAGTAGAAATGTTTGTGACGGATCACATAGCAAGTGGCATGCTCATTTCAACAGTAAATTAAGTCATCAGACTTGAATAATGGGCCTACATTGAAGAGTTGTGAGTTGTGGAGCTCATCTGATATCCAGAAATCATGCATTGATTTGCCTGGAATGTTCTATAGCTATAGGACAAGCCCCTCCTGAAAAAGTTATAACTGCAAATGGGAAGGAGACGGGGCCGGCCAGTCTGGGAGCAAACTGAGCATTTTTGTAGCTGAAAATAGCAATGGAGATTTACCTACTAATCCTAGCTCTACCTTAAACTAGCTGTGTGATTATATGCAAGTTGCTTAACCTCTCTGGGCTTTGATTTTCTCCTCCATAGAAATGAGATGCTACCAAAGCAAAAGTCTTAAGACTTGGATTCTGATCAGTCTCCCCTGAGCTGGCTTCAACTTGCACTTTACAGATTGTGTCCTTTCTGATGTTTTCTCCTAACAACTGCTGAAACAGTTGAGAAGGGAGGAGGTAGAGGGAGGGACAGAGCTGATATTTTGATGTGCATTCATGAAACATCCATTCATCACTATACTCCTATGATAGAAGTCGTCTCAGTTCATAGATGAGTAATGCTTTCTGAGAGGATAAATGATTTGCCAAGGGTATTTATGGCTAGGAATTGATAGAGTTAGATGCTTGAAGGTTTGAACCTGAGTTCAAATGCCAGTCTTCATTTACGACAACACAGCCACTTGCTCCACACCAAATAAACATCAGGTCTTACAAAGTTGCTGTGGCCTCATTTGGAGGGAGGGGAATGATCCTCGCAATATCCACCCTGGCTTGAAGCTCACGCTGCTGTGCTAATCACATGTTGTCACTGTGAAGATTCAGAGCCAGCATTCAGTACACAGTCCCCACTAGTACAATTAGGGCAAAGGCTGCAGATGGCAGGGGACTGAGGTCTACTGTCATTGAACTCAGCCATTTAGTTTGGGATTCAGAAAGATAAAACTCCTCAAGAGCCTCATTCCCACTGGTCTCTCTGCTGAAATGGATTCCAACCTCTACATCTGAAGGACTCAAAGCCTCGGGGAGACCTTTCAACCACAACGGCCTGTGTTCCTTGGTACTCCAGTTACTACAGTTGTATAACATATTACCCCTGAACTTAGTGGCATAAAACAAACACATATTATGCTGGTGGATTCCATGGAGGTGGCTCAGGCTGGAAGGCTCAAAAGTATAGGGCTGGAATCACACGAAGGGCCACTTACTCACTGGCTCCGGAGTTGGGAGAGAGTAAGTTCTCCTCTGTCCCTGGGGATCTTGGGCTGGTTCTAAGGACTAAAGTGACATAAGACAAGTTAACAGGAGAAAAGGATACACGTTTTACTAATCCTTATGTGTACATCAGTTCTTCACAAGGTGCTGGAGGAGCAGACAGTGTGGCCATTTTTTGAAAACTATAGTCTGCTATACTTAAGATCAGATTCTTCTGAGACTGGCCTAGGGGTCTGGAAGGACAATCCTGGACCATATTGTTCCTAGCTCATGTCTAAAAACTTCACCTGGCACCAGATTAACCTTGAAAATGGAGGGAATACAACCGTTTTTGACTCTGCATCTGGTTAGATGCTTCCAGACAGCCTCAGGGATCTTAGCCCTTCACACCTGCACATGTGTGTGCACACCCATATCCACCAACACACAAACACACCACAGCCCAAGTCATCTCAAATCCTACTGATTATTATTCTCCGACATCTCTCATCCCTCCTTTCTTTCTGTTGCCATACCTGCCATCCTAATTCCAGTCTTCAAGTCACTTGTGCTTTGTTACCAATGACAAGATTCCTAACTATCCCTAACGTTCATTCTCTCCTCCCATAGTCATAAATCTCTCCTTTTTGACTGGGCATAGAACTCACTCACCCCTGCCAAGAATAAAGGTTACATTTTCCTGCCTCTCTTGCCTTGCCAGTAGAGGTGATACTGACACTAGATTCTGACTAGCAACATGCATGGCAGTTTCAAGTCATGACCCCAGAATCCACTGATGGTCCTGTTGGGAAGTGGGGTCTATGTCCCAGCCCCTGTGTGTAGACTCTGTGATTACCTGGCCACAAGGGATGCTGTGCCCTTTTCTGGATCTAAGTCTTAAAAACAGACATCTTCTGCTTCCTACTTCTTGAGATAACTCCTCTGAGCACCAACCACCATGCTGTGAGGAAGCCCAGCAGCCTCATGGAGTAGCCACATGTACACATTTCCAGTGACAGCTTCCTGAGGTTCCAGCTAACAGCCAGCATTCACCATCAGGTATGAATGGCCAAGCTTGCAGGGAATTCCAGACCCCAGCTGTCGTGTAACCCTGACCTTGGGCCACCAAAGCTGATGCTGTAGGGAGCAGAGGTGAGTTGTTCCCACCGTGCCCTGACTACATTGCAGTTTCCTGAGGGGAATTAATGACTACTATTGCTTTAAGCCTCTACATTTGAGAGGTCAGGGATGTAGCCATTGACAATTGGAGTCAGTGCATACGTGCCACCTTTCCTGTACTGGATACTGACATCCAAGCTACTTCCTATCTCTTAAGTAAAGAATCATGATTGATTATAAGGCACTATTGTGCCTTTCTCTCAAAGGTAAATTGAGTTTGATACATGACAACAGTCTCTTACCTCCCCTTCCTGTTCTGTGTTCAGTCTTCTCCCCCTATCACCACACTAATCTTCCTAAAGTGTGGTGTTGCATAATCTCTCTAACGCTCTGTCTTCTGTGGCGAGTCCTATTGCTGAAAGAATTTAGTCTGAATTCTTCAGTCTGACACCCCAAGGACATACTTATCTGAGCTCAATCTACTTCTTTATCCCCATCTTCGGTACTTCTTTTGTACCTTATTTTGATTTGTATTTGTACCCCTGGGTAAGGACAATGTGTCAAGTATTATATGCAAAGCCCCCAAACAAACTGCCACTTCCCAGAGTACTAATTTTAATGTGGAAAGGTTTTATGCTTTTGTTCTTGATAGCAATTTAAATATTTTTATAAAGTGATATAAACACCAATATATTATAAAATCAAATGCACATTTATATGTGTGTTTCAGATAAAATATGAGATTTTTTTTTCCTATTTTTAGAGAGTCTTACTTTGTCACCCTAGGTAGACTGTTGTGGTGTCAAGGCTCACAGCAACCTCCAGCTCTTGGACTTAGGCAATTCTCTTGCTCCAGCCTCCTGAGTAGCTGGGACTACAGGCACCCACCACAACTATTTTTTTGTTGCAGTTTGGCTGGGGCCAGGTTCGAACCCGCCACCCTTGGTATATGGGGCCAGGGCCCTACTCACTGAGCCACAGGTGCCACCCAAGGTCATTTTTGGTAGAAGGACAATTTGAGCTATACCCTCGGATGGCAGGTCACTATGCCTCTAATAATAGGGATACTTGGGTATACGATTTGAAAAGCATGCATTTATTGCAAATCAAAACTGCTTTGAGATATCATCTAACACCAGTAAGGTTAGCCCATATCACAAAATCCCAAAATCACAGATGCTGGCATGGGTATGGAGAAAAAGGAACACTCCTACACTGCTGGTGGGATTGTAAACTAATACATTCAGTTTAGTAAAGACATCTGGAGAACACTTAGAGAACTAAAAATAGATCTGCCATTTGATCCTATAATTACTCTATTAGATATACCTCCAGAAGACCAAAAATCACACTACAATAAAGATATTTGTATCAGAATGTTCATTGCAGCCCAATTCATAATTGCTAGGTCATGGAAGAAGCCCAAGAGCCCATCGATCCATGAATGGATCAATAAATAGTGGTATATGTACACCATGGAATACTATGCAGCCATTAAGAAAGATGGAGACTTTATCTCCTTCATGTTTGCATGGATGGAGCTGGAAAATATTCTTCTTAGCACACTGTCCCAAGAATGGAAGAAAAAGTATCCGATGTACTCAGCCCTACTATGAAACTAATTATAGCTTTCATAGGAAAGCTATAACCCAATTTTAGCCCAGGAATATGGGGAGAGGGGAGAGGGACGGGAGGGGAAGGTAGAGGGTGGGTGGACGGAGGGTGATTGGTGGCATCATACCTATGGTTCATCCTATAAGGGTACATGTGAATCTCTCTAAATGTAGAATATAAATGTCTTAACACATTAACTAAAACTAAGAAAAGGACATGAAGGCTATGTTAACCAGTTGGATGAAAGTATTTCAAATTGTATACAGAAACAGTACACTGTGCCCCATGATGGTATATATGTACACTGCTATGATTTAATAAAAACAAACAAACAACAACAAAAAAAATTTAAAGTCCAAATCTCCCGAACCCTCTTGGCTTGTACAAGTGGCCCAACTAATCTTACTAAGAGTTAACAATATCCTGTCTAAACAAAATGTAGAGGCCTATTTCCCAAAAAATAACAGTTGTTCTTCCTTCAGTACTGAGCCACTCACCTTCCCCTTGTCTTGGCTATGAAAAAAATAATTTACGTTAAAATGTATAACAATGCAGGTAGGCACGTGCTAGGCCTACTAAAGGATGAAAGGTATTATCCCCCAGGGGAACACGAAGAATTGACCAATGTGTATTACTATAGGATGGAAGTATGTGTCTGGGGCTAGTTTCTGAGTATTCTGGCCCAAGGGGGGAAAGAAAAAGATAAATTTGGATAGCACTCTTCAAGGATACAGGACTAATTACTCTAGTAAGAAACCTAGAAAGTGATGTGAACACACAGTCAGCATAGAATCTAGTAGCATGCCACCTAGATGGCCCATTCTAAGGGAGGTGACAACATTGGAATTGCCATGGCAGATGGTGAAGGAAGAGATGAACATCTTATAATTATGAGTTTGTTAAATGAGATGAATTATATAAGGTCAGAAAACCTATTAGACTATTTTGTTTCTGGGAAAGTGAAATGGAATATAGCATCTATTGAAACAATAATTAATACGCTGGTGAGACTGGGCCTGGCATCTTTTATCTGTTGTTCTGCTCTCCAGGCCAAATGAGAAAGATACCAATATAGAACTAAGATCACTAATAACAATGTGGATAACAAGACCATACACAATAAAGTCCAGATGGCAGCACTTAACCATCAGAAGGCAGATGGTTGCATTCTCCATAGTAGACATTAAGGCTGGAGTCAAGTCAAAAGGTCAAAGAAATACATTTCAGGGTTATGAAGATAGTTAAAAGAAATAGAATATAGTGTCCCAAATACAATAATAGAAAGGTAGCCATTAGGAGGAGTGTCCAACCTGGGACCCACATGGCATATGCTTATTTGGTAAGGATTTTTTTTTTTTTTTTTTTGCTTATCTGTGGTTTCAGATCATGAAAAGTATGGACAGACTTTTTTTTTTTTTCTAATACGCTTTCCTTAGTTTGTGTATATTAATGTGTGGTTCCAAACAACGTTCATTTTTCCAACGTCTGGCACAGAAAATAAAAAGTTAGAGACCTTGCATATGTTATTCAATCTTAAAATAAAAAATAATTCATCAGAGGGCTAAAGGTTAGGGCAGATATATTGTAAAATGTCTAGATGCCTTAGTCCATTTACCTCCCAGAGCCAGATTTGGAACTCAAATCCACTGCGTGTAGAAAAGTCTGGGTCACCAGGGGAAAGGCCCTGCAAAGCCACAACAATTGTACATGGCTGTAATTAATTACTAAGTCTTTTCCCAAGGAGACCTTCAGGGATTTACCAAGGTAATTAGGGTAGGGAAAGAGGAATATTCAAACATTTCAAGGAGTGTTGAATGCAAAGCTGAAATGATGTGATACCCTAAGTCCCCCCAAATATTACACCCCTCCTATTATGACAGAATCATGTGAGAATATATGATAAAAGGAATCCTAGCCCAGGTATAGTTCACAGTGGGTCCACTAAATTTATAGAATTTCCTAGCTGTCATTTCTAGAGTCCCCAAATACATAATGGTTATATTTGCCAGTTGGCACAATCCCATACATCGGGGTCTTGACTTGTACTATAGGGGCTATTAAGGCCACAGGGAAAACTCTGAAACCTCTCTATCTATACCTCTAGCCAAGAGAGCAAATGAAATACAATATCTCATTCTCAGGAAGTGACAGAAATTAGCATCACCCTCACATGCCTGAAAGATATAAGGGTAATAATTATCATAATGACTCTGTTTAATTCACCAGGATTTTCCTTGTCAAGAGAAACAAAACAAAACAGAACTGACAAAATACTGGAGGATAGAATAGATTACTGTAAGCTCAAGAAAGCAGTAGCCCCAATTATTGCTGTTGTGCCAGATGTAGTGTATTTGCTATAATGGATTAAAATGGATTTAGGAACTTGGTCAGTGGCCATCGATTTGATGAATGTTTCCTTTGTATCTTTATCAGAAAAAAGGAACAGACAACAGAATATATTTATGGTTTTGCTGGAGGGCTCTGGTAGCTATTGTGAGCTCTGTCATAACACAGTTTGAAGAAATCCAGAGTGTCTGGAGATCTCACAAGCATATCAGAGTGCTCCTATGACACGTTGTTCAACCTTTATACACATATTAAGGTAAAGTTACTACTGTTTCCCATTGGTTGGAATAGGTAAGAAAGAGATGGCCAGGAATAAGTCTTTTATTTCTTCCTTTCTGATTATACTAGAAATTTCAAGACTAGTCATTTTGATGTTGAATCAAATTACTTACCTAAAATTTCTAGACATATTTATCATTTATTTTAAAAAATAATTCCCATCCTCATAACTCTCACTGCTACAGATATATCTTTATTTAAAATGGTTCTGAAAAGGTCTCACCTTAAGGTGTTGATGACAAGATGACCAACTAGAGGCATCAGAGCATCCTGGAAGAAAGATAGGAATTCTGATAAAGGAGTGAGAAGAGACACGGAGCAGGCATAGACCATAAAGAGAGATGCCAGAACCTGCTGGGGATCTCACAGAGGAAAATTGGGAAGCAGGGAATGTAGAAGATAAAGGAAAGAAGATACTGGTGAGCATCAGACCTGGAAAGGCTCCCAGCCCTGTTAATGGGTGAGGGAGGAATCCCTCTCACCCTTCCACAGCACTTGGTGGCTGGCAGGCTACTGAGTTTCTTGAAGGCTTTTCCACCTCCCCAAGGCTTTGCATGGTGGCAAACATAGTAAAGGGGAAGAATTTGCGTGATCTCAGAGCTTGGATGCTCTGTGTTGGGCTCCCCTCCAAGGAGGTTGTCACAAGAGGCCAGAGAACTGGCTTTCTTCCATTCAGAGGCTTCCTTCCCTGCCCCTCACTCACCCACTGCAACCAGAAAAACAGTTTAGGTCAAAAATTTAGACAGCACCCCCCGCCCCACCCAGCAGGTGCATGCTAGAGACTGAGGCTTCCACAGGCAGTGGGACCCCGCCTTTCCTCTGGGGCTTGCAGTGGGCCCTGGTGTGGGACTGAAAAACTCCCTGCCCAGTGGCATTTCATGAAGTTGCACATCAGCTGGTCAAACAAGCAAGCTAGACTTTGTGCCCCCATGATCTGCCCTCTGCCACCGTGTCTCGAAGCGCGTTGCTGGGGACACAGCAAGGAGGTCTGTGAGTTGGATATGCACATATACATATTTTAAAAACCACATGTATGTACATGTGTAATGTTTTATGTAAATTTTATATATATTAACTATACATAAACATACAGTTAACCTTTGAATAACACAGGGGCTAGGGGTGCTAACCCCCCATGCAGTTGAAAACCCACATACAAAACTTAATAGCCTCCTGTTGACTGGAAGCCTCACTGATAACACAGTCAAATTGCCCATATATTGTAGATGTAGTATACACTGCATTGTTATGATAAAGTAATCTAGAGAAAAAATGTTATCTAGAAAATCATAAGAAAGGGAATATATATTTTCTTATTTATTTTATTTTATTTTATTTTATTTTTTTTGCAGTTTTTGGCTGGGGCTGGGTTTGAACCTGCCACCTCTAGCTTATGGAGCCAGCATCCTACTCCTTTGAGTCACAGGCACCGCCCCTATATTTTCTATCCATTAAGTGGAAGCAGATCATCAGAAGAGTCTTCAACCTACCCACTTTGTGTTCAGTAGGCTGAGGAAAAGGAGGCAGAGGAGGGGTTGGTCTCATTTCAGGGGTGGCAGAGGTGGAAGAAAATCCACATATAAGTGGACCCACAAATTCAAACCCTTATTGGTCAAGGGTCAGCTGAATATATGGACAGATGATTGACAGATGACAGATCAATCAATCTATCAATAGACAGCGGCCTCTGACTTTCTGTAACTGGCCATCTGGCATTAGTTAAGTCTGGTGCTGCTATCAGCTGTCCTGTCATAGATAGGCCTTCATTTTTCTTGTTGAACATAAACAATTTCACAGAACATCAGCATCAGACAAGGCCACCCTGTGATCATGAGGAAACAAGATAAATCAAAACCACAATGTAATCACGTCGGAACTCAAACAAATCATGAATATTTTTCAATCCACAAAATGACCAACCTCTCTCATCCCACCTAAAAAGTGTGACTGCTGCTTCCTTATCAATTATAGCTTTAACCTCCATCAAGTCCTCTCCTTCTAGATAAGATTTATTAAGACACTCAATCATAGGATCACTTCACTTCTTGAGAGCATATAATACAAGCCAAAGCCCTATTTACTTAAACTTCCCATAATCAAATGATATAATCTCAAACCCTTTTACTGAGATGCTTCCTTATGGTTCTCTGCTGCAAAAAGTAATAAACCCAGCTTCTTAAGCTGCAGATGTTCCTGGTGCTCGATGGAGGCTTTACATAGCATATATATATTTGTAAATGATCCAAAAGAAATTAAAAACACTGGAAAAAAAATCATTCATCTTTGACATTTAGAAACTTCAATTACAGAAGATCAACTTGTTCTTCTTATGGTCCACATATTTTATTTGCTTCTATAGTAAATAAGAGTATTTAAAAGGTGATATAAGGATTAAAAGAGAGTATACTGAACTATGGTGATGGAAATGAATGTATTGGCCAATAGTAGTAATCTCAATGCTGCAAAAAATTGGGATACAAAAGACAGAAGTTGAGACATGAAAGGGGGACAAAATAAGATAGGGGAGAGTCAGTAGGTTAATCAGGGCCTCATCTTTCAAAGGGGAGAATCGCTAGAAATTGTTAAAAGTTGATAAAAGAAGAAGTACAAGCTTAAAAATAAAGTTTAATGTTAAAATTACTACATGGAAATCTAGAGATAAATCAGTAAAATTGTATAATTTGTGGCAGGAGAGTGGGAGAGAGTCAAATTACAGTGAATTCTCCAACTTTGACTTCAGACAATTGCAGAAGCTGGTAATAGTCTAAGACTATTTCCTCTGTGTCTAATGATGGAGCTTGAAATACACCTGGCATAGACAGATGGGAAGGGAAGATGAATATATAGTGGGAGAGCACGGGCGCAAACTGGACCTATGAGCCAGAGCTAACTGCAACCTAGGACAGAGAGGAATTGCCTCCCACCTTGATGAAGTGGCTGTCCTACAGAAGCTTTGTCATGCAGTTAAACATACCTGGCCGAAGAGTCACATAAATTGAATAAGATCAGGGAAGGTGAGGCAGTTGTAGGCCTGCCTACTACCCCCTCCACTCCAACAGTACCTCTAACTCAATAAAGTGACCAGCAGATAAGTGACACTATGCATGAGTTACAAAGTGCCTTGTTTGACCTGACCACAAAGACAAAATCACTGCTCACTTGCCCTCTAAATTTCTTGTCAATATATTTCTTTCTTCCTACCTTAACCAGAAACATGTAGGCAATTTTGAGAAAAGTAATTTAATCTAGCCAAGTTGGCATCTTTAAAAGCTATCAAACCTAGTGATACTTTTATTTATTTTTTATTAAATCATAAACACATAGATCATGTATACATTAATGGCTTTATGGGGTACAATGTGCTGATTTCATATAGATGTAAAACTAGTCACTGATAACTTTTTAGTCTCTGTTATCTAGGTCTTTTCTAATTCCTAGCCTAAGAAGTCCCCAGGGGCCCTCCCCAGATATGACCCATCTATGCTTATGCTAAGTAGTCAACAGGCAGCCTCTTGACCCACCCTCATATCCAACTGCACCTCAGTGCACCAGACCTCAGCAAGGCTCTCAGATGTAACACAGTACCCCACAGTGTTCCAGGATGTTAGTTGAATCCTGGATGAATGAATGGGTCTACATTGATTTAAACTACATTAAAATGTGAAGCACTGATAACAGTGCAGAAGGCAATGTGGAATGGCAGAGGCAACAGAAGAGACAGTGTCGGGGGCTCACCACCTGTCTGAATTTTGGCTCCATTACTCAGGTCTTGGTAAATTACTTAGCCTTTTTCTGAGCTTTTGCTCCTTCTTATCTTAAATTTGATTAATACTACTGTAGATCACAGGGTAGTTTTAAGAATAAATATCTGTTAAAATGCTTGCTACTTAGCAGTCACTAAACAGAACAGTCACTTTTCTGCTAACCCATGAAACCCAACAAAAGGCCTGTGACCTCTTGATCCAACATGAAGCTAAGTGAAAAATTCAGCCATCAACCACGTGATGAAGTTACCTTTGGAGTGGTCTCTGGTAAACGCATCAACCTAGTGTAGGAGTATGAAGCTCTACTTCCTCAAAATATATTATGCATATTATATATTTATAGGCCTTTTACCTCTTAATGTATTCCTTTGCTTTTGAATCCACAGGCTCACTAATGAATAGTAAATTTTGTTTTTCTTCAAGAGTTAACACAGCATGGAAGAAGTAGGAGGCAGCTGGTAACAGTGAGGGAAAAAAAAATCAGTGGTGTTGAGAGGCAGCAGGGACAAGGACAGACATTTTTCTAATATATATAGGTCATTATTAAGTCATGGGCTGCCAGTAAAAATTGAGCATTAGTCAATTTTCAGTAGGCTCCAACCCGAGAGACCATGCTGTGTGACATGACACTGTTAAAATTGTTGCCTGGTGTAGTCTCTTTCCTAGAAACACTGTAGGAATAAAGAAGAAAATAGATTGAGAGCAATGGGTACTGAGAAACCAGTCAAAAAATTCTTACTCAGGTAATGACTCATGTGTCAGCACCCTATTTATAGCATTAACCTGTTAGTTCTTTTCTCATACTTGGTGGTGATTTGTTCTGCCTTCCCCATCATCACAAAATAGCCATAGTCTTGCTTTCCTCTCCTGGTTTCTTATGGATTTAGGTCTTTATTGTTCTATTTTTACTCTTTTTGCTTTCCTACTGGAATGGCGGCCTCCTATGTGGTCAAATGTTGGTGATAGGAGGTAAGGGAAGATTTTAATTTATTTTTTTATTTTTTTGGCGGGGGCTGGGTTTGAACCCACCACCTCTGGCATATGGGACTGGTGCCCTACCCTTTTGAGCCATAGGTGCCACCCAGCAGATTTTTTATTATTATTTCAGGTTATTGTGAGGGTGTAAACAATCAGATCACAATTTTTGGAATTGTTAGGTAGAGTCCCTCTTGTTGTTGTGTCCCATGCCCAAAAGCTATGCCATCTGCCCCTACCCTGTGCACTCTAAGTGAGAGCAACCAAGCCCCACCTCTAGTCTTCCCTCCTCAGTTTCCCTCCCCCCAACTTGAATAGAATTAGTTTTTTCTCCTATGTGGGTGTGTGATAGATAGTCTACTGGCTTCATTATGAAATTGAGTATAGTGCATTCTTGCTTTTCCATTTTTGTGATACTTTACTAAGAAGAATGTGTTTCAACTCCATCCCAGTTAATACAAAGATGTTAAGTCACCATTTTTATGGCTGAATAGTATTCCATTCCATAGTATACCACAGTTTGTTAATCCATTCCCCAGATGATGGACATTTAGGTTGTTTCCACATCTTGACAATTGTAAATTGAGCTGTGATAAACATCTAGGGCAAATGTCTTGAGGATTCTGTGTGGGAAGATATTAACATTCTCAAATTTTGATCTGCTTCATAAAGTTCTTAGAAGAAATCATCTGTTTATTCTTTGTTGTGAAGCCTTCCAAATACTTTTAGAAATCTCCATGTATTCTAACACTTCCGGATACTCAGAATTACAAAGATGAATTAAAGAGTAGGCATTTATTAGATTAGCAATTTAACTATTACTGATGCCTACCTTGCAATGCTGAACTTACAATTTAAAATACCATTCAGACTTCACTAATAATGATATATTTAGTTCAAGTTCAAGTTCTTCAGTTTTAACAGTGTAATTTCCATCTGGTAGATCACTTATTTTAGATGATAAGAATTTAAATCTAATGCAATTGCTCCTCTGTTCAAGTACTAACGACATGTCTTAAACTGCAATTCTGTTCCAATGGGTTAAAAATGAGTCAGATTTAAATATCATTTCATAATTCTTTACCACATATGAGTTTTTCTTTTCTAAAAGTCACTATGTAATTGATGCCTTTCACGTCAGAAATTGACACTAATGGTGGTTGATGCTGTCCACATTTGTAGCCATGCCTAAAAAAATCCAAGTGTGACTGCCATTCTTACCTACACAGCTCTCTGAGTATTCTACCCAATAGACCCTGTGCTCAGAATGTCAAAGCTTCCACATTTCTTTCAAAGTGAGATAGAAAAAGACAGAGGGAGAGAAACAGAGAGAACACCATTGTTTAGTGTCTTCTAGACCCGAGAACAAAATGCAGCTTTGACTCACGGTGTGTCACTCTGACTCACTGCTGTGAGACTGGCTGGGTTCCAGGCATTTAGTTGTGGAACTCCTGCTTTGCCCTGAAATTTTGAAAATGATCCCAGGTAAGGCTGATGAAACAGCTGTGTAAGTGTGGTTTGTTAGCTGTAGCAAGTGCAAGTCTGGCATGTGTTTTTAAAATAAGATCTACAAATTGCTTGTGAAAAGTAGTATTTGTACATCAGGGCCTTTTGAAAATACTTTACAAATGGAAAATGTGTTATAAACACAAGCATCTATTAAAAATGAGAGATTTGTACAAAATCTGGCAGTAAACAATAAAAATTCCTAAATATTTAGGAAATCCCAATTGAACAGAGGAAAACAGAATTGTTCCAAGATTAGCATTTAACAAATGCTATGGACTTAAAGGTAGTTTTTTGGTTTTGAAACAAGTTGCTGCTGAGCTAGGGGTCTCATGGTATCCTTAATGTTGGAGTTGATCATAAATGACTATTATGTTTCCCACATCCCAGTATATTTTGCTTCTTTTTTTTATTTTTGAGACAGAGCCTCAAGCTGTTCCCCTGGGTAGAGTGCCGTGGCATCACAGCTCACAGCAAGACTCGCTTGAGGGCTCAAGCGAGTCTTCTGCCTCAGCCTCCCAAGTAGCTGGGACCACAGGCACCCACCACAATGTCCGGCTATTTTTATTGGTTGCAGCCTTCATTGTTGTTTGGCAGGCCGGGCTGGATTCGAACCCACCACCTTAGGTGTATGTGGCTGGCGCCTTAGCCACTTGAGCCATAGGTGCCAAGCTGCTTTGCTTCATTTAAACTCCATTCATAAATAAACCTAAAGGTGGCATCTTTCTTTTTCTGCAGGTCATTCATTAGCATACTCTTTTCCCCCATCCACATTACAAAGCTAAACTAGTTTCTGTGAATTTTGAACAGACTTTCTTTACATTGCCGCCATCTCAGCCAATAAATCTATGTTACCAATCACCTACCGTGAATGTGCAACGTGCATTTAACACTGTCATAATCTTTATATCTTATCATTCTAGAGCATTTCGAAGTACTGTGTAGAAACACTAAAATTAAAAAAACAACAATATTGCCTTCAAACACCTGGAAGTTTAAAATTAGACGTAAGATCCAGTTAAAAGAAATACAATTCTGCTTGATCGGCAAATTACAAATTTCATTTGCATAAGAAGAGAAATAAAATCCATATCTTCTCAGTGGTTTCCTCACAAAAATCACTTAGACATTGAATATCCACTTACTCAAGGTTGATGAAAGTGTAAGTAAGCATTTATTAGTAACAATGTTTATGCAAAAGTGGGGTTAAGCAGAGAGCAAGCAACTGCGGTGATGCACCGCATAGTGACACATCATGACATTTTGGTCAGTGACAGGCCACATTATGTGATGATGATCCCACAGGATTATAAGGGCTGAAAAATTCCTGTCACTTAGTAGTGTCTTTGTGATTTGGATCCTATGTAGGCCTGGCGTATAACCCTGTGCGTTTGTTTTAGTTTTTAACAAAAAGTTCAAAAAGTTTAGAAAGTTAAAAAAAATAGAAGATAGCTTATGAAATAAGAATATAAAGAAAATGTTTTTGTACAGCTATACAATGTCTTTTGTTTAAGCTCAATGTTGTTACAAAAGAAACAAAAAGTCAAAAAAATAAGTTTAGAGGGAATAAAAGTTACACAAAGCTAAGATTAATTTGTTATTGAAGAAAGAAATTTGCAAAGTAAATTTTGTGTAGCCTAGGTGTACAGTGTTTCTAAACTCTACCGTAGGGGACAGTAATGGCCTAGGCCTTCACATTCAGTGGCCACTCCCTCAGTGACTCACCCAGAGCAACTTTTAGTTCTACAAGCTTCATTCATGGTAAATCCCCCGTATAGGTGAACCATTTTTAATTTTCAATTTTTTGTGCCCTGTTTTTTACTGTACTTTTTAATGTTTAAATGTTTCATTACACAAATACTTGCCATTGTGTTACAATTACCTATGGCACTCAGTACAGTAACATTCTGTATAGGTTTCTAGCTCTGGAGCAATAGGTTGCACAGTACAACTTGGGAGTGCAGCAGGCTACGTCATCTAAGTTCATATAGGTACCGTCTGTGATTGCGCAATGAGGAATTCACCTAATGTTACATTTCCTAGGACATAGCCCTGTCATTACATGACCCATAGCTGTAATTAGCACTTGTGGTTGAGAATGGAGAAGCTGTTCAAGGGCAGGTAAACAAAGATCGCCTTTAAATTATAGCTGAAGATTGAAATCCTTAAGAAGTGGTTTGGTTTTCCATCTATTACTTCTTTAGTGTTATTTACACTTTGTTAGTATTTCTCAGTTAAAGGGAAGCAACACAAGTGAATTGCTGGTGTGTGTGGGTAGGAATGCAACTCAACTCCAGCTGAGTTTTGAAAAGCTTTTGACCCAATATTTTTACTTGGTGCCCTAAAGGGAAAAATTTGTTTCCATGTATTGTAGTTTTTAGGAATTTGAGTCTACATGGAACATTCATATTTGTATGATAATAGTTAAATTCTCCTGGGAGCATGCAAGAATATCCCAAACTTTATTTCAATCTTAATGGCTTAATTTGAATTAGTTATTTCAAGATGTTTTACAAATTATTGTAACATGTTGAAGATATTATCTTCGATTTATTTACTTATCTTTCAATGATCTTTGTGTTCTTTCATCATGAAAGTGTAATGTTTACCACATAATAGTGAACATGCTCTAGAAAGGTTAATGATTTATAGAAGTGTGAATAGAGGAGATCTCAGGTGCAGGTTACATGTGAACAGGAGACCGTGTGTGGGGAGTGTGTTTGTGTCTGTGTTTAAGTCCACATAGGTCCTTCAGAATCACTCATTTGGAAGCAGAGCTTAGGGTATTTCCTGAACATTAATGATAGCCTTTTCCCCTAGGTAGAGGGGTACTCTGAAGCACTTCAGAAAACAATAGGTGGACACCAAAAACTCTAGGAAAAATAACTTTCAGTCACCAAAACTAGCCTGGTTTTCTATGAAGGGTATTAGTTCTTTCTCAATTTTTATCTGGAAGTGAAGATGCTGGTGGACCTGAAGAATACTTTTCTGATATTTTAGACTCAATAGAGTCTAAACTCTCATAGACTCAATCCATGTCTTAAGGTCTCTCTTTTGTTTTGTTTTCTCATGATATTTAAACTCTATTGGATTCTTAAATAACAAGTGAATGTATTCTGTATGGACTCACCATTGCAGGTATGTAAGGAATAATGTGCAATCTCTTCTGTTCTCTAAATCTACAGCTTTCATTTCTCCATGTCCCGTGTACCAACCTCAAAAACGTGTTTTCAGTTTAGTGTGGAAAATACTCTTCTTAATACCTCTTTATGTAGAAATACTGTATGTACATAAATACAGATATGTATATGAATTTTAATTATAAATATTTATTTTCTGCATATTATTATGGTTCAACCTCTTTATTTATTTATTTTTTTATTAAACGATAACTATGTACATTAATTATGTAAACTATGTACATTCTGGGGTACAGTGTGGTGTTTTCACATACAATTTGAAATATTTTAATCAAACTGGTTAACATAGCCTTCATGTCATTTTCTTAGTTATTGTGTTAAGACATTCATATTCTACTCTTAGAAAGAATCACTTGTACCCTTATAAGATAAACCATATTGTTCTCTCATTTTTAATTTTTTCCCCAACTCACTTAATGGTTGCAACCTAATCAACCATTCTATCCCCAGACTGTGTAGTGGAATCTTGCAACTTGCATG
>CAUYQV010126935.1:0-18381 GCA_963574575.1 Galagoides demidoff | reverse complement strand
ATGGGCTGGCTGGCGCCTGTAGCTCAGCAGCTAAGGCGCCAGCCACATACACCAAAGGTGGTGGTTGGAGCCCAGGCCAGGGCCAAACAACAATGACAACTACAACCAAAAAATAGCCAGGTGTTGTGGCAGGCACCTGTAGTCCCAGCTACTTGGGAGGCTGAGGCAAGAGAATCACTTAAGCCCAAGATTTGGAGGTTGCTGTGAGCTGTGATGCCACCGCACTCTACCAAGGGCAACAGTGAGACTCTGTCTCAAAAACAAACAAACAAACAAAAAAATCCATGGTCTGAACAGTTTCCTTTAGAAAGAGGAAACTATAAAACAGTGGACTCCATCCCTTCTTGCACGTACCCTCACAGGACCCCTGTCTGCCATAGTCCTCTGCCAGCATTAAGCCCCGCCCATCCTATAGGTCCTACATGGGCGCCCTCAGGCCCTAGCAGGGACAAATCTCCGCCTACCCTCTAGGACTACCCCACCCCACTTAGATTTTCAAGATTCGAACTAGCTTTACTTATTTCGTACTTTCAGGTCCCAGCACAGGGCCAGGCACACACTGGACGTTTAAAAAACAATGAATAAACAAGCGAGTAAGTCCTGAGGTTGACCACTGATGACTTCCCCTACCTCTTCTCTAGAGTGGATTGGAGGGGCAAATCTCCCAGCACATCTCAGCAAGCCTTGACCTTCTGCTTTCAGCGTCACCAATGATCCCCAGCCATAGGCGCTCTTGGTTCTCTGAAACAAGGGAGCTAGACCCACCTGCATTCAGAGCACCTGCATGGATGGCTGCTCAGATACATAGAGGTACCATCTATGGGTCAGGCTCTGTGCAAAGGACATTGCAGGGGCTCACACCTATATTCCCAGCACTTTGAGAAGCCCTGCCTGAGTAACATGGCAAGACCTTGTCTCTACAAAAAATAGAAAAACTAGCCAGCTGTGATGGTGGGCACCTGTAGTCCCAGCTACTCAGGAGGTTGAGGCAGGAGGATCTCTCTCTTGAGTCTAGGAGTTTGAGATTGCAGTGAGCTATGATAAGGCCACTGCAACCTAGCTTGGGCAACAGAGCAAGACCCTGTCTCAAAAACTAAAATTAAATAAATCAGAGACTCACACACACACAACAATCTCACTTCAGTGGGTATGGGACCAGGAAGCCACGTGCTTGGAGCAGGAATAATGTGGTGATGGTGGTGACACTGATAGTGCTAACATTTACCATGTACTTACCACAAGTTTGCACGCCTCCTCTCATTTAATCCTTACGGTACTTTGGATTGGCACCTTTAACTACCTTTGGTTTATAGATGGGAAACTGAGGCTCAGGAGGATTGTCTAAGATCATGCTGTGGCAATCAGAAGAGTTTGAGAGGGAGGAGGAGAGAGAACAGGAGCTGGGGAGTTTTTTTGGTTTTGTTTTTGTTTTGGGGGGGTTTTTGCAGTTTTTGGCTGGGGCTAGGTTTGAACCCACCACCTCCAGTATATGGGGCCAGCACCCTACTTCTTTGAGCTACAGGCACCACCCAGGAGCTGGGGTTTTTGAGGAGAAAACTTCCAGCCTAGTGCCACCTAGGAGGCCTGATGCTGAGGCCACGTCAAGTCACACAACCATCCTACCCAACCATCCACCACACCAGACCTGTCTCCTTCACCTGTCCTGAACCATCTTTTTTTTTTGTATTTGTTTTTTAAAAAGATAGGATCTCTCTTTGTTGCTCAGGGCTCAAGGGAACCTACTGGTTCAGCCTCCCGAGTAGCTGGGACTATGGATGCACACCACCATACTCAGCTTCCTGAACCACGTGGACAAGCTGTAATTGGGGCATCCCAGTGGAGGCTGCGGGTGCACCTGCTCCTAGCTTCCCACTGGCTGTGGGTGGTGTTCCAGACTAGAAGCCCAGAAATGACCACTCAGGGCTACTGTGGGATGCTGCAAAGAGCCTCACCTCTCATCTGGCCTGGGTTTTCTCCCCTGGAGACAGCAGACTTGGGTTCAAATCCTAGCTCTGCTTCCAAATATAAAGGCTCAGGCCTTAGGTGAATTTCTTAACCTCTGAGCTTAATTTCCTCCCTGTGAGAAGGAAGCTGATAACCTCTTTCTTCCAAAGTGGGTGCTGGGGCTTAAGAGATGATGCCCTGGGTACACAGTAGGACTTCAACAACCCTTCCTTTCCTGCTTCTTGTTTTTCTTTCTCAGTGGCCGCCCTGGGTGTCTGACTCTTTGCCATTCCAGTCTCAGGGTCTGGCCTCTCCTCTCCCCCTCATCTTTGCCTCTGGCTTCTGATTAGCTCTGTCCTGTTTGTCTGCCCTGGCCGGGTCACTGGGCGATCCCTGTTGGTGCTCCTTCCTGAGATTGTGTTCGCACACCCTGCCTGTTCCTCCCTTTGCCTCTCCCAACTCTCTATACCCCTGGGGCTGATCGATGGCAGCCGCTGGTTATTGATTAGGGTGGGCATTCAAGTGTGGCTGCCAGAGGCAAGTTATTGATGGGCAGAATTGGTGCTGAGGCTGGGGTGGAGTGGCAGCCAGAGAACCTGGGGCTGTAAGGAAAGTGGGGCACCCCCATCACTGGCCAGAACCTGGGAATGGGATTCCTTAAAGCTGCAGGTGCCACCAGGGTGAGAGTGAGGGTAGAGGGCAGAGGAACTCTGTGAGCAGAATGCTATGGCTTAGTGTATGCTGTCATCTAACAAGTATTCTTTAAGCACCTACTGTGTGCTAACCAGAATGTAGCTGTGAGTAATTCAAGTAAAATTATATAAGATGTTATACAAAAAGTAGAACAGGAAAAGAGAGAAATAGTGAGTTGGGGGGAGGGTACAATTTTTTTTTGAGACAGAGTCTCACTATGTCACCCTTGGTAGAGTGCTATGGCATCACGGCTCACAGCAACCTCCAACTCTTGGGCTTAAGCTATTCTCTTGTCTCAGCCTCCCAAGTAGCAGGGACTACAGGTGCCCACCACAACACCTAGCTTTTTTTTTTTTGTTGTAGTTGTCATTGTTGTTTGGCAGGCCTGGGCTGGATTCGAACCCGCCACCTCCGTTGTATAAGGCTGGTGCCCTAGCCACTGAGCTACAGGTACTGAGCCAGGGGAGGATACAATTTTAAACAAGCCCCCTCCTTTATGCCTGGGGAAGTCTTGTGTGTTGGGGTTTAGCTGTGCAGCAGATTCTCCTGAATGCCGACCACTCTGGAACCTGAACCCCAGCGCTGGCCCAGCCTAGCCATAGGTCTTAGAGACATGGGCTGGAAGAAGGGAAGAGAGACTGAGCTGTTCCTCCACCGCCTGTCAGGTGCTGCTTACAGGATGGGGGAAACATAGACTTTTGAGCCTGGTGGACCTTGATTTAGGTGCTACCTCAGTCACTCGCTGTGTGGCTTTGGGCAGTTTCTTTAACTTCTCTGATCCTAATTTTCTTCATCTGAGCAAGAAACTATTACCTCTCTTACAGGGTTTTCTGCAGAATAACAATAACAGGTGCCTGGGGTCCACCAGGTGCTCAGTAAACTGCAGTGATCAGAATTAAGCCCCTGCTAATTGCCCCTCACCATCTTTGGAAGCCAATGACCCCGAGCCAGCTGCACGCCATCCCTGTGGCTGCTTTCCACTGTTCTTGGCCCCTGCCAGCCTCTTGACCCCAGTGGACCTCGGCCCCCATCTCCTTCTGAGGGCCGAGAATCCAGACCCCAGCTCAGTCACAGAAGACACCGAGGAGCCAGTGCAGCCTGTCACCCTGTCCGAGGCCTCTGTTTCTGCCTGTCCCTGCAGCTGCCGAGCCTGGAGTTTCCTCACTCCTGTTTCCCAGTCCCTCCCGGCCCTGCACCTTGTGCCTTGGCTCATTTCCTTGCACATTGTACCCAGAGATCCCCCACATAACCACAGCCCAGCCCATCGTGCAGAAAAATCAAATCTCATTAAAGGCCATTGATTTTCTTCCAAATTTGCTGCCAGTCACTCTGAGGTTCCTCAGTATTCCTGTCTGCTCCCGCCTTCAGCCCCTCAACTACCACTACAGTTTCACCAGGGAAACAGAGGCATGGTATAGAGGGCAAGGGGGCCGGGGGATCTGTCTGCCAGAACCCTCAGCTCTCTTTGGCCTTTCTTTTTTTATTTTGAGACAGAGTCTTACTCTGTTGCCCAGGCTGGAGAGTTATAGCCTCAGCCTAGCTCATAGCAACCTCAAACTTCTGAGTTTAAGTGATCCTCCTGTCTCAGCCTCCCAAGTAGCTAGGACTATAGGCACCTGCCATAATGTCCAGCTAATTTTTCTACTTTTAGTAGAGATAGGTTCTTGTTCTTGCTTGGGCTGGTCTTAAATTTCTGAGCTCAAGGGATCCTCACACCTCAGCTCCAGGAGTGCTGAGATTATAGGTGTGAGCCACTGTGCCTGGCCCCACTTTGGCCTTTTGTATTAACTTGGAACTTTCTGGGAAATCAGCTGCCCCTGGCTTCCTACAGGGCTGGGCAGTGGGGTGTGTTTCTGTGTGTGTTCTCTGTGCTTGTTTATGGGTGAATGTCATTTCTATGCATCAGTATCTATTTGTCTTTGTATCTGCGTGTGTCCACATCTGTGTGAATACAGAAAGGGCTGGAGACCTTGCCTTGTAGTTGAACTTTGGCTGCTCTACTGCGCATGAGACAGCTAGCCTGAGTAAAGGGCTTGACCTGGGATGAGGTGTGGTTTTCCCAGGGGTCAAGGGCTGGGCTGGGCTCCAAAAGGGGGACAGGTTTCTCTGCTCTCTCCCAACTACCCTATCCCTATGTCATTTTGGAAATGCTGACTTTGTTGAGGTATTAGATTTAGGGCTTTGGGGGCAGGTTGAAAAGAGTCCAAACCTTGGAGAGGACATGAATTAAACAGCCCCAGTTGAATGGACATATACTCACCTGGTGAGCCTGGAAAGATTGGGCTAAGGGAGACGGCTGGGCAGTGAGGACGCCCTAGGGTAGGTGTATGGCATGGAAGGGGCTGTTCGTGTCTGCCTGAGTCATGTTTATAGGATAATGTCAAATATCAAGGACAGCCTTAACAGGGAAAAAAGCCACAAACACGGGCCCTTTGACCTTTGTGGAGTAGGGAGACTTGCGACCTGGCTGTAGGTTGAGCCACTTCCAGGGCTGGGGGTCAGCAGTGGTGCTGGACTGGCCTCTAAGCTTTGGGACACTGCTGAGATGCCCCACGCCCCAGGGTGTCTATCTTGATGGGGCCTCCTACCAATTTGGGGGATGGGGTGTGTTCCCTCAAGGAAGCCTCACCACCACCTCCTCCCCCCCCCGCCCTGCACAGGCATATCATGTGAGTTCATGGATGTGCACATGTGTTGTGTGTGCAGCCTCTGGCAGGGAGCTGAAAGCAGCTCTCTGGGTTCCAGAGACAGACCAGATTTATGGCACTGGGAGAAATATTTAGGCCTGAGACAGTTTGGTTGTGTTAATTATGGAAATCTAAAGATAATCTATATTTAATGCTGAATTTTGTCAAATTTGCTAAAGAATTAGGGGAGCGTGTGCAAACAGTGACACTTCAATGAAGAACAAGGTGCAATTAAACTCTGAAATTTACAGTGGAATAATTGGAGAGCATGACAAATATAGTTATCAGCAGCAACTAATTAGGGGTCTGCTCGAGGTTTCTGGGCTTGATTAATCTCGCCTGGATGCTAATAAGTTATGTGGGGCAGATGATACCGGTTTGTCGCCTGCTTCTTTCCACGGTCTCTGGATGGCACTTAGGTGATGAGGATGTGACCCATTCAGTTCCTCCTTCTGGGTAGCCTGGCCTGAAAGGGAGGATGGCGGCTCCTATGCTGAGACCCCACCCCTTTCCCAAGTAACGATGATGGGAACACCTTGAGTGGCCCCTGCTCAGGCATCCAAGGTCTCACTGGTTGGTAAGTTCTTCTTGGTGTCTCACTCAAGGCTTGTTGGGATTAGAGGAGAGAGGCTTAGAGGTTGAGTTTTAGCGTCTAGTTGAGCCTCAGTGGGCTGGTTTTGTTCCTTTGCTGTTGATGTAGCTCACTCAGTCTGACTCCCATCCCCATGTCTCACTGAGTGCCCTTGAGGGGTGCTGAAAGCCCCCCATTCTGACCTACAATAGAGCCCATGCACACCCTTCCTGGCCAGGCACCTCCCTGCCTCCCAGGCCTCTGCCAATCTTCCTAGCTGCTGACTGTGGCCAAGCCTCAGGTCCGTTGATTAAAGTTTAGGAAGAAGCTGGTACTCTCACCCGGCTGGATGTGGCCAGCACCCTGGGCACCACTGCCAAGCCCAGCTGTGAAACTAGGACCATCCCCTCCCCTTCTTTGTCTCTCACCTCATCTCTGACTCTGTCTTCTGTCTCTTCTCTGTCCTGGAACTTTGATCAGATTTGCTGCCCTTGTCACCTTGCAAGGGGGTCTCTCTGTGGCTAGCCTAGGGGAAGGAATACTCTCCTAAGAACTCTCTCCTTCCTCAGAACTTCTCCTGACTGCCAGGTTCTCCACCTGGAGTCTCCCAAGGCACGAGGTGGAATCTGCCACCTGTGTTCATGGACCCCATTCTGAGCAACTCCTCTGCCATCGCCCCTATTTGCTCCATAGCATCTGGCACAGGATACAGACTCTGATTGACACCTCAGAGAAGGCTGATGAGTCTAAAATAGGAAGTTGGATGAACGGATTCTTTGTGAATATCTTTGATGCACCGTATGTCTTGAATGTCTGTCACAAAAGGCCAGGACCTTGATGTGGCCATGGAGAGGACTACAGGCAGTGGGTGCTGGAGGGGGACAGGGGCCTTCAGAGCGGAGGAGGTGGCTTCTCTAAGGCCCATTTCACTTCCTGTTGCTGGTAAGAGGACCTTTGAGCTCAGACACACCTGGATTGTGTCCTGGTCATGGGGGTCCTATTCCTAACCAGGCAAATCTTGGTCTCCTCCTTGGAGAACAGGGATAATTACTTCAGAGGGACTGCCTGCTCAGGGTCACGAGGACCTCAGATAAAAGGCTGGGAGCTGAGCATGCCTGGGTATACGGGATCTCACCCCTCTCCTCTGCTTTCGCTGCCCACCCCGCCATGTACTTGCATACCTTTTTAATCAATGTCAGGGCCCTGGCAGGAAGGAGCCTGAAGTGGGAACCAGATCCCAGAGCTTCACCCCTAGCCCCCAATCTGCTTTTAGGCAAGAAACCTACACAGCTCAGGCCTCATGTACCGTGGTAAGAAAAAGGATTGGTTAAGGCTTCAGGGAGGCCAGGCTGAAGGAGTGTTGCTGTTGTTTATGAGTAAAAATGCACTAGGCTAGGGGGCTGTTCTAGCCTCCTTGCTTCTACTGTCTCTTTGCACAGTGTGCCTTATAGGTAAATCCGATCCTTCCCTGATAGGAACCTTCAATGGCTCCCCATTGCCTCCAGGATCACATCACAGTCAAAGCCGTCCACAACTGGCCCTGATGTAGTTGCCACTTCCTTTTGGGCTTCCTGAAGTTCCTTTGCCCTACCCACCCACACAATGCCTTGCTCCTCAAACTCCTCGAGAAACGGACAATCTGTAGGCTTTTATTGGATCAATTTCCACTGCCTGAAATGCCTTCCCTCCTGCTCACATCCTCATGTCCCCTTTCAGCCCAAGTGAAAGCCTTGGTGCTCCAGTTGCTTGGGTTGTCCTCAAACCCTTCTAAATTCCCTCTGGTTGTCCCATTGTCCCTTGTGTCTGTGCCAGACTCTTCCAGCAGAGGGCGATAGACACTGTGGGCACAAACAAAATGGACCTCAGGATTGGCACATCCCTCCTTGGGCCTGTTTCTGCTGTGCTATGCTCTAGACTTCAGCCTGGCATCCTCACCGCTGGACCATAGGGCTGGAGGATTTGGGGACAGAGCATATTTTGTTCCTTCTCTGCAGAGTTGACACTCTTTGGGATTTGGGTAAAAATGACTGAACTAGTTTCTTACATTTACAGGATCTGATTTTCCCAGCCACTGCTGACATCCTGGGTCCCAGGGCAGGGCTAAGGTGGCTCATTTTACAGATGGGGAAACACTCCTTGATTGTGGTGGTATCTTGCAGAGATAAATGGCGAGTCACAGGTACAGCATGCATTGGGTAAACTGAGGCTCAGAACAAATTTGCTGGGAGTGACATGGCTTGCAAGGGGAAGAGTTAGGACTCAAACCCCAAGGCTCTTTGACTTTCAAGTATCTTACACCATTTTTCTGCTCATTCAAGATCTTAGTCTAATCTCTCCCTGTCATTGCCACAGCCCCTGCCCCTGAGGAAATTGCAAATGGTGCCTCTGGCCTTGGACCCCAGCCTGCAAATCCCCATATGCTGTGTGTCGGTGGACAGGTCTGTAGCTTGTCTGAGCCACAGATTTCTGTAAACTGGTCAGATGGTGTGTAGTCTGTCCTTGACAGGATTCTTGTGGGATGAAATGAGAAGATGGCTGCCCAGACCCCTCTCTTCTCTAGGATGGGTCCCCCCTGGGCTGGGATATTCCCCCCAGGGCTCTTGGTATATCTCTTGGGGGCTGGAAGGAGGAATGAAAGCACCAGCAGGTCTCCTCCAGCCCTCCTCTGGGGGAAGAAAAGAGATCTGGGGGGGTCTCCCTGCTCTGGAGCCTCTAGCCCTTGCAGCTGCTGGAAGTGAACGAGCTCTGTCACCATGGCAACCTGGGCTAGCGCCTGCAGGGCCAGTCCTATGCCAGCTGCCGTTGACCTCACTTAGGATGATTACCTTTCGGCAAATAAAATAATTGTGTTAATAAAGAGGCTGTTCGCTCCCTCCTCCCCTATGCTGCTTGGCCTGTTTCTCATCCTTACCCTGGGGAAAGAGAGGCTTCTCCCCACCCAATTACCCCTGGCCCATGGGATGCCTTACTCTTAAATAAGTTGTTGACTGAGATCCAGGTTGGCTTTTAATCTTTACCAGTTATAACCATCTCCCACACTCCCCATCTTGTCTTCTATCTCCTAGCCCCAGTGTCTTTTCTGAAGTTGCACAACTGAGATGGTATTACTCATCCTTTCTTCCACGGACATAATTTTGAATGCCAATTGGGCCTCCTAGACTCTCATAATAATACATTCTGATTTTCGAGGGCCAACTGTGTCACACCCTGTACAGATACCTTTGTACACATCTTCTCTTTAATCCCTATAACAATTGTGCAAGTCAGAAACTTCAATACCCTTCTACTGAGAGACAAATCAAGAAACATGGGTTAGTCCAATCTCTGGATTGCAAAAGGGACTCCCTTAGCAGAGTGCCTGGGAACGTTCAGCTCAGCAAGCAGGTTCACCTGCTGTGGGTTCAGCACACACTGGGCATGCAGAGGGGAAGAAGGGAGGAACAGGGGCCCCCGGCAGGCTCTGAGTGAGGGTGGGAGTAGATGGACATGTCCACCAAAAATGGAGATAGGGAAGGACATGAAACAGGCTTGGAATGCAGGATTCATACACCAGGCCAGGCCTCTCCTATATCTAAAGATGCCCCAGCTCCTGTTCCTTTTTATTAAGGAGGAAGCTGAAATGTTCCTCTCATTATTAAAACTTTCCAGAAAGGGGTTACCAAAATTATGGTTGATTTGGAAAGTTTACTTGCTACGAATGAACAGAAAATAATGCAATGCTACTACATTATTGAAGATTATTTTAAGCTTTATAAGTACTTTTTATTGGGATTCATCGAGGGTACAAAGAGTTATGTTACACTGATTGCATTTGTTAGATAAAGTCCGTCTAGCTTTACAGATATTTTTAAAGTCAGCGCCCTGCAGGCAGTGTCATCTTACAATAGAGCAAAGCTTTCCATTTTGAGAGGGGACTGTCCTCGCTGGATTCTGGGGTTGCTGTGTGATTGGAGGAATAGTGTCACCCAGATACCATGTCAGAGGTCTGGATTTGAGGCCTTTCATAGGTATGAATCCCAGGCTCAGACCCCTTTCCTTATATAGCCCACTGCTCCCTTAGAACCTTGGCAGAGGCAGGCAGGGGTGGGAGTGCCCACTAGAAACACTAGGTGGCGCTCTGACATTGGGCAATCCTCTGAGCACGTGGCTGCATAGTGACCAGAGGGCAAAGTGGGTGGGAAAGGTTTGAGGGGAAGCCAACTCACTGGACCTGACACTCTTGGCTAGGCCAGGCCAAGGAACTCTGGAGATGTCAGAAGCCAGGCAGGGGAGCAGGGGCTCTGCTTCTTCTATTCATAATTCCTGCATTCAGGAGGCCTTAGATAGTGTGGAGACCAGAAGATCAATGGGAGGGACAGGGGGACAGAGGGCAGTATGCCGATAGGGCCACAGCAGCAGGGCTTGGTGGAGCAGCTCAGCAGTGTTGGGGGGCCCTCAGCTGGGTGAGGCTCTGGGGAAGGCTGTCCTTTCATTGATCACTAAAGCCCAGGGTCCACTTGTAGGTGGGGCTTGCCCATCTTACCTGCCCTTTAATACGGGGCCAGGTGAGAGGCTGGGGCAGAGGGATGGCGCTTATTTACAAAGCTCCCAGCTATCACTAAAGGAAGCATCAGAAGTTATTGGTGAGGGATCAACATTGCTCTAAGGGGAAGACCCAGACCCTGGACTGAGAAGGCCTCAGGCTTTTTGATCCCCATTTACCTGTGTCCTAGCCATGTGACCTTGGGTAAGTCACTAAGATCTCTGCTTCATTCTTCATAAAGTGGGGATAAGAATATCAGAGTTTATGGCTCAGTGCCTGTGGCTCAAGTGGCTAAGGCGCCAGCCACATACACCTAAGGTGATGGGTTCGAATCCAGCCCCAGCCTGCCAAACAACAATGATGGCTGCAACCAAAAAATAGCTGAGCATTGTGGTGGGCGCCTGTAGTGCCAGCTACTTGGGAGGCTGATGAAGGAGACTCGCTTAAGCCCAGTATTTGGAGGGTGCTGTGAGCTGAGATGCCACGGCACTCTACCCAAGGGGATAACTTTAGGCGCTCTTTATAAAAAAAAAAAAAAAAAAAAAAAGAATATCAGAGTTCAGAGTTTGGGGGAAGCCGAAATGAGATCATGCCCATAAAGGACTCAGAGTGCCACACATGAGGCAACAGTCCTGTCCTACTAGTCTGCAAAAGTGGCATCTTGCATCTCTTCCCTGCCTGTGAGCCCAGTGCACACTCAGTGCTATCAACCATTCAATGCTGGCGTGAGGGCATCTGGGGAAAAGGGGCCTCCGAAAACTCATCCTATGGGGGACCATCTTAAGAGGCCGCTATCCTCGGGACCTGGGCCTAAACACTCCGCTTACCTGTTCTTCGTTTTACCCCTTCCAGACCCCTCTTTCTACATGTCTGGGGCGTAGTGGGATCTAGAGAGAAAAGGAGAGAAGGAAACAGAGAGGCAGATTTGCCCCAAGGCCTCTTCTCTAGCTGTCTACTTCCCTTATATTGGGTACAAGTGGGGAAACTAAGGCAAGAGGGAACCAAGGGGACAAACCACAAATCCCTGAATGCTGTTAGGTGTGGGGAGTGCCGTGATAAATGGAGTTCCCATCCTCTTGGGGGGCCTGCAGGAGTCTGTTAACCGTGAACTCCTGGGGAAGAGGTATCCAATGGGTGGCTGGAGATGGGTGAGGAGTTAAGAAAGAGATGGCAGGAAAGACCTGGAGGCCGAAGTCAAGAGCAAGAGCAGTGAGGGCAGATGTCAGTGAGCAAGCATTCCACAGGTGTTAAGTGCCCCAGAGAGACAATGTGCCTGCCCTGTCAGAGTTTCCACCGAGTTGGGCTTGACTCCACGTGGCTGCCCCAAATCATCCGACATCTCTAAGTCCCTGTTTCATCATCTGTAAAATGGGCTGATAATGTCTCCCTCATGGGACTGTTGTGAATGTTAGATGTGTGGAAGGTGCTTAGCACCGAGGCTCTGCATTTAGTTTTTTGTTTTCTTTTGGAGACACAGTCTCACTTTGTCACCCTCTGTAGAGTGCCGTGGAGTCATAGAGTCTTTTGCCTCAGCCTCCCTAGTAGCTGGGACTACTACAGGCACCTGCCACAATGCCCCCCGGCTATTTTTGTTTGTTTCTTTAGCAGGCCCAGGCTCTGCATTTAATAAACACAACTGCTGTGAGTGTTGTCAGTATTATTATGATCAGAGCTCTGGAGAGTGTGAACTTGAGCAAATGGCTCACATTCCTTGAACTATGAGTTTCTTATCTGAGAAATGGGCTCATAACATCTCCCCTGCCACCCCTCCCCAGGACTATGCTAAAACAATTGAGATAGTGGGGGAGGGAGGCTTTTGTAAACTACATTGCACACAGGGGGGGCCCATTTAAACCATGTGGGGGGTACATGTGTATCAGCATCAGAGACCCCAACATTTGTGCTCCATCTTTTCTGAGACCACCTGAGCACAGGTTATCTGGGAGCAGGATGGATGTGTGGTGCCCTGACAGTTCATGTCAGGACTCTTTCCTCAGAGCCCTGGGGTTGGAACTGAGGTGCTGGCAGAGGTGTGGAGATGAGGGCCAGGCTGAGAATTGTAGCAGTTCTCCAAAGGCCTTAGGGAAGTCAAGAAATAAATCTCTCTCAGAGATTGAGGCAGGTTTAACCCTCCCCCACCCTGACTCTGGGCTGGGGGCTGGGCAGGGCTATCTGCAGAGGTCAGGATCTCACTCCCCTCTTTGAACATCCTCTTCCCCTCAGCCAACCCTCTCCTGTCAGGCCTATTCCTGCTGCCAAGCTGTAGAACAACCAGGGCAAAAGAATGACACAGTGGGCTCTATCCCAGAGGTGTTTGCTGTATGTGCCTCAGGGTTCCCGGTGCTGCCTGTCACCTCCCTTGGTGCTCATCAGCACTCCCCAGCCCCATCTGCCCAACCAGCTGGCTGAGTGGTGGAGCCAGGCAGGGTTCAGCTTGGACCTGAGGTTGAAAGAGCAAGGAAGTGGGAGAGGAATCTCCTATCTGGATGAATGAGAACTGGGGGCAGGAGCAGCCGTTTCTAACCTCTCTTCCCCTAGGAAAAAAGCAGTAGGAAGCAGTGTGTTAGAGCAGAAAGATCATAGGTGTTGGAGTTACCCACCCTGGGTTCAAATCCTTTACTAGCTGGGGGAGTCCTGGGCAAGACAGAATGGTAACAGGACCCACTCTGTCGTGACTATGCCACCTTCCTGGGATAACCTGTGTCAGGCGCCTCAGGCTGTGAATCCAAGCTTTGTCTATAGGATCAGTTAACGAGGACTTGGGCAATTTTGTGGCCCCCATCCTTCCACCCCAGTTGCTTTTCTCAGCTCACTGACTGATGGATTAAGTGAAAGGCATCATGGGGGATGAGCGAGATGCCATCCAGGTGGGGGATACAGTGTGAGCGGGATATCCCAGAGTACATTTCCTTACCAGGACAACAGAGACAAAAAAGAGCTTTTCTGACTGGCAGTTTCCAAGAAGGCCTCATGAAAGACGGAGGAGTATTAAACTACGTTTCCCAGAGGGCTCAGACTTGCAAGTGAAGAAGTGGCTTGATGCCCGATGGATGGAATAGTGTGGGCAAAGGCCTTGGGGTGAGGAAGCTGGGAACACCCCCACAAAGCTGCTCATATGCTGCTTGCCTAGAGCAAGGGGCAGGTGAGATGAAACCGAAAGGGAGTTGTCCCCAGTTCCTTGATGACCAAAACCAAAGTGGCATGTACTGGGGAGAGAGTAGTCCTACTAAATTATTTGGATAATGGCTAAAATGTTCTCTCTAATCCTCAGACTAGCTTTGCTTCCTCGAGGCAATCTGCTTCCTTTTTCTTTCGCCTCCAGAATGACAGGTTTGGGAAATGACACAGCCGAGGAAGGTGTCCTCAAAGAAGACTCTGTCCCTCCTTCTCCACCCTCCCTCAGCTCCTCATTTTGCCTCTTAAATCCCATTCCCACTCGTTAAAGAAAGAAGGTGGCGTTGGAGGAAGACTGGCAGGGGAGAACTGGTCCCCAAACTGTCCTTAGATAACTGCGAGGGACAGCCTCCAGTTGGGCTGTCTGGGGCCGTGGTCCATCCTTGGATCCACAAGAGCAGATACAGGAGGGAGGACTCTGTTCCTTTCCAGGAATACTCAAGTCAAACGATTTATATTACACTGGGCTAACAACCCTCTTCCTTTTTTGGAGACTGGAAATAGGAGATGGTGTCTTGGGCAGTAAGGGTGGAAGAAAGGAGAGGGAGAGAGAGAGGGGAGGAGAAAGAGGAGAGACAGCAGGAAAAGGGGAAGGAAGAAGAAGGGGAGGGGGAGGAGGTGTGGGCGGCCAGCTGTCAGAGCAGGCTGGCACAGCCCGTCCCTGCCAGACAGCAGAGAGGAGCTAGAGGAGAGAGCATTTGGGCGTGCTTCCCTCCCGGCTTTGGCTCTGCCCCTCTCTATCTACCGGCTCTGCCTCTCTCTCCTCCATGTCTCTTTTGGGGTCTCTGTATAAGACAAATGAGTTCTTGGGCTCCACTGGGCTCCCTGGAAGCTGCTGCACAGGGTGAGGGTGACGTTTCTTCCTTCTCATTTTCTTTATTTATTTTTATTTGTTTGAGACAGAGTCTTACT
The DNA here is from genome assembly GCA_963574575.1 of Galagoides demidoff. NCBI lineage: Eukaryota > Metazoa > Chordata > Mammalia > Primates > Galagidae > Galagoides > Galagoides demidoff. Next base: position 3,878 of record CAUYQV010126935.1, on the reverse strand, counting down.
CTGTAACCCTGGGTAGAGTGCGGTGGTGTCATCGTAGCTCACAGCAACCTCAAACTCTTGGGCTCAAGTGACTCTCTTGCCTGAGCCTCCCAGAGTAGCTGGGACTGCAGGCGCACACTACAGTGCCCAGCTGGTTTTCCTATTTTTAGGAGAGACAGGGTCTCACTCTTATTCAGGCTACTCCTAAGCTCCAGCAATTCACTTGCCTTGGCCTCCCAGAGTGCTAGGATTACAGGCGTGAGCCACTGTGCCGGACCTCTTCTTTCTCATTTTAGACTGAACTTGGAGTTCCCACCCTCAGTTACTGAGGTGTGGCTTTGGTCCTCTTGGGGGGACCTAGGGTGGATGGGGAGCCCACCCTTCTCTCTGCATTCCCCCAGAATCCAACCAGCCTCCATGGCCAAAGTTGGCCACTCCAACTTTGTCTTCCAAGGAGAATCTGCAAAGCTCCAGAGTTCCTCCTCCTAAACCATTTCCTACCTTTTTTTTTTTTCTCATATGAACTTACTCCAAAAAAGATATAAAGAACTTTAATTTCTAAAAATTCTCATTCTGATCAAGTCTTTCTGGATTTTTATTGCCTTTGGGGCATTTTTATTACCACATACCTGAAAGGTCTTGGCTTTCATATCTGTGACCTGGGTTAGCAGCTCGCCACCCCCCATGACACTGGTAGCAGACCATGGGTCTCCTTTTACATAAGGGACAACTGAGGCACCGTGACGGCTGAGCTGAAGTTTGAACCACTGTGCTGGTGCCAGGCTCTTTCCCCTAGGCTGTATGTCCGGGTGTGCCTGATTCCCTCCAGGCTTCCTGCTTTCACCTAACATGGACTCACACAGATATTTGGGGGGTGGCAGAGTCTGCCACCTCATCATTTTAATGGCCACACGGCATTCCATCATGCTGACGGATCATCACTGTGTTGGGTCACTCCCTTGGGGCTGGGTTTGTGAGAGGTATCTAATTTCTGGCTGTAATAAATGCAACTGTTGTGTTTTGTTCAAATGACTTTCATCGTCTTCATCTGCAGTGTGTTCCTCAAGTAGGTTTAGGGATGGATCCTGGGGCTCTGCATCTTGGCAGGAGCTGGGATGGTGGTTAGTTGATAGCTGGTATCTTGACCCAGAGCGTGATCATTGCAGAGGTGGGTGGCAACTACCTCTGTGGCTGATTTGGATTCACCTCCAGCCAGAAGAGGTTAGAATGACCCCTTTGGGGCTGGCACATTGACCTACCGTAATGCTGTGTGCATACACGAGGCAGAGTCTAGACTCACGTCACTGATACCTATCAGGGCTCATCTCAACATTACTCAGAACCACCCCCAACATAAACACCTGGTGCTGAGATGACCCACCGTATAAATCTGCACCAAACATCAGCCAGGGAATTTACCATTAGCCAAACGGCCAGTGTTATCATTATTCACTGGCTTAATTACAGCACTGCTAATACATTTCTTGCAACAAGTAACAAGACTTAGAGAGTAAACTAGTTAAACGACATAGCTGTTCAGTTCAGTCTTTAGCCTATAACATACCGGTTTGGTGTAAAGTGTACGATTTATGAACAAAGTGGGTGATTTGAGAAAGGACAGCCAGGAGCCCCTTGCCCCAGCGCCAGGGTAAGGTGGGTTTGGTGGTACAGGTGGTGAGTGGAGTTAGGATGTTAGTTGGTTTTCCAGGGATGTGCAGCTCTTACCAGCAGGCAAAAGAGGGAGGCATAGGGCATTGGTCACTGTGGAGGGATGAGGAAGAGGAAGATCGTCCTGATCAAGCGGAAGGTGAAGGCACAGCGCAGGAAGGAACATGCCTGGGGTCAGGATTGGATTCCTGTGGAGTTCTAAGCATCTGAGCCAAGCTGCCTCCTGGTTCTGCAAAGCACAGATATTAATAAGGGTGATTAGTAATCATGACGTGTGAATAATAAGGGGATGGTTAATTGTCCCGGTTATGATGAACAGCAGTCACTGGGAGAGAGTGGGGGAGTTGGGACCCCCAACACACACATACATACACTCACTCACATACGAATTGCTCTTGGCTGCTGCTTCTGAGATGGCAGGGCCACCAGAAGGGGATCAGTCTTTTTAAGAAATGAAGCCTAAGAAAGGCAAAATTTCAAAATTCATTCATAATTCCCTTTTATACAGTTATGAAAGGACACATGTTCACAGCAGAGAATTTGGAAAATACAGACATATATATATGTAAGGAATAAAACAAAAACCACTGTAAACATCTGGGTATATATTCTAGTCTTTTCTTCTGTGCTTACATAAATATAGCCATAAACTATATTTAAAGCAAAACATATTAAGACAATATTCTGCATGTTATTTGGTATCTTCTTTTTTTTTTTTGTAACATACAGATACTACATGAGCTCTTCTTTGTGGCATTGAATGGTCTTTGAGATTATGAATTTTAATGATTTTAATTTCTTCTTTTTTTCTTTTTTGAGATAGAGTTTCACTTTGTCACCCTCGGTAGAGTGCTGTGACTTCACAGCTCACAGCAACTTCAAACTCTTGGGCTTAAGTGATTCTCTTGCCTCAGTCTCCCAAGTAGCTGGGACTACAGGCACCTGCCACAATGCCGGTGATTTTTTTTGTTATTGTTATCATTGTTGTTTAGAAGGCCCTGGCCAGGTTCGAACCCTTTGGCCCCAGTGCATATGGCCAGTGTCCTAACCACTAAGCAAGGCACCAAGCCTGAAAACAATTTTTTTTCTTCCCCTCACAGTCAGTTGAGGGTAGCCAGCAACCAGAATCCTTCACTGGGTACAACCAGAGCCCAGTGCCAATGTTAGTACTCCAGTGGTCCTATCGTCATCTCTGAGTCTCAGTTTCCCCATCCATTTGTCTAAGAAACAGCACCTACCTCTTGGTCACCTCTGGGAAATCTGTCACCAAGGACTGAGATACAAGCCCACTTAAGGATGTTGGAAAACACTGACAGTAGGGCTCCCATTAAGAGGGAAGAGACGGGCAAACCTTAGGGTGAGGGAGAGGGACCAAGAAACCCAGAGTGGATGACCGCCTCTGTGACCCACAGGGAGTCTTGTTCTCTTTGGGGCCTGGGCTTCGTGTGTAAACTGCAGCCCTGCACTTGGTAGTCTCAAGTGTCCTTAAGAGTTTCCCATTCTGACCTCCTTGGATAAGCCAAGCTGGGCCCTGCTGTGGACATCTAGGACACCTGGCTGAGTGCCAGGGTGAGGGAGGCTCAGTAACGCTGCAACCTAAGGGGCCCTGCTCTAGGAGAAAGGGTTGCAACTGGGGCAGAGACCCTCTGGACTACTCCGGAGAGAATATCTTCTGGTTTTAATAAGTGATTATTATTTCATCCTTCCGAAACATGGGAAAGTCATAGAACAGGGAATGATGGCCTAACCTTGAAGGCTTTCTCACCAAAACCAGGGAGACTGAGACTGCTTCTGACTGAGCCCACCCACCTCTACCTCTGCATTGCTCAGCACCCCTCAGCATTCACGCACTGACAAAAGATGGGGCACCACAGGACCACTGGCACTTGCACACTTGCCACTTCATTAGTATTCTTGTGCAATTTTTATTCACTCATTCATCCTCTTGATCAATGAGAATTAGCCACTATCTATTTCACAACAAGCCGTCCCACCACCTGCTGTCTCTGTGACCACGGGCAAGGTGTTTCACCTTCCTTTTTTTTTTATTAGACCATAATTGTGTACATTAATTCTACCATAGGATACAGTGTGTTGCTTCCATATGCAGTTTGGAAAACTCTCATCCAACTGGCTAACATAGCCATCATGTCTTTCTCATAATTGTGTTAAGACATTCATATTCAACCTTTAGACAAATTCACATGTACCCTAATAGGATAAATTATAGG
>CAUYQV010126929.1:0-17396 GCA_963574575.1 Galagoides demidoff | reverse complement strand
TTTTTTTTTTGAGACAGAGCCTCAAGCTATCCCCCTGGGTAGAGTGCCATGGCATCACAGCTCATAGCAACCTCCAACTCCTGGGCTCAAGCGAGTCTCCTGCCTCCACCTCCCAAGTAGCTGGGACCACAGGCGCCCGCCCATTTTTTGGTTGCAGCCATCATTGCTGTTTGGTGGGCCCGGGCTGGGGATTCGAACCCGCCACCTTAGGTGTATGTGGCTGGTGCCTTAGCCGATTGAGCTACAGACGCCGAGCCTGTTTTCCCCTTCTAAAGATAAAACTTGATTAGTAATGTTTAACTCTTCACCAAGATGATAAGTGCCATCTCAAAACCTATTGGAGACTAATTTTATATTTAGATTTACATAACTAGTTATATGAATATATTTAAATACCAGGGAAATCTCTTCAGGGTCTCAGAACCAAGTAAGACTTACCTATATTTTAATTTGCCTTCATTAGCCTGTTAATGGCAACAGTTGAATATAAGGAAGCAATGTCTACTTTGTATTTTTGGTCTTAACTATGCTAATCTAATTGGAATTCCCTATATCTAAAATGCTGCCTTTTACTTACTAAAAGACATTTTAGTGTGGTTTACATATAATACCAAATGAAGAATATTTAACATTTCTCACATTTAAAAAAAGATTATGTCACTTACTACAATCTGTAGGAAAATTATCTAAGATAGAGAAAAATCTTCTAGTGCATAAATTTCAAACGAGAAAACAGTGACAACAGATGTTATAACTATATATACAATCATGTATAGCTGATCCTCAAATAATGTCACTTTATTTAATGCTATTCTGATACAATGTTTATAAGAAAAAAAAACTGATTCCTGCCTGGGGCCACTGTCTTGTGTGGAGTCTGCATTTCTCCCCGTGTCTTTGTGGGTGTTCTGCAGGTGCTCTGGTTCTCCCTCCACATCCCAAAGATTTGCATGTTAGGTGAACTGTCGAGTTTAAATCGTCCCAGCATGAGTCAGTGTGGGGGTATGTGTGTAGCCCTGCAGTGGGATGATACCTGCTCAAGGTTGGTTCCCACCCTGATACCTGAGATGCCAGGACAAGGTCTAGCTACCTTCACCTCTAAATTTGAATAACTAGGTAATTACCTTACTTGTTTTCATTAATCTTTCTTAAATATATGTATAGCTTACACTTTTTTCAATGTTTAAAATTGGAAATGTTTTGGTCTTTATTTTTGTGAACAGAAATGTTATTTGTCTATGGTAAAACTGGTTTTCTCTTATGTTGTTATACTTAAAGTTATAGCTTCCAAGAACCTAAAGATGACATTAAGTGAAGACTTACTGTAAATATCTTACTCAGCTAACGATTCTAAAGAAGTGAATAAACTTAGAATAAATATATTAAAACAACTTTCCTAAAAGATATAACATAAAAAACACTGAAAGAATATATCATTGAAAAAAATGTGTCATTGAAAATAATAAATTTGTGCTTTACTAGTTTATAAAGCAATTAAATGAAAATTAAAATGATGTATATAAGAATATCAATCAGCAAATATTTATTAAAAGGCTACTATTTGCAAAACTGTTTTTGAGGATATTAGTTATAAATTATTTTTTGATGTGTTCATTTGAAACAAAATTTAAAATTTATATGTTATAAGGTTAAATAAGAAGGTGCTAATTTCAGAAGTAAAATAATAGCAACAAACAATATAAATTCCCACCCAACAGAGAAAAAAAGGAGAGAATAAGGGAAAGAGCAAAACCAGAAAAAAGAAAAAAAGAAGATAATTAGGAGAAAATTATAAATATGTTCAAATATATGTATAATTAGGATATATTTAAAAGACTAAATTCACCTATGGAGAAAAAAAGATTGTCTGGGACACATCTAAAGCATGAGGAAAGGTTTCAAGCAAAGACATACTGTGCAAGTACTAATCACAGTCACATTAACACGCAAAATAGACTAAGGCTACAAAATAGCACTAAAGGTAGAAAAGAGATTACTGCCTTATTTAATGAGTTAAATTTACCTGGAAGATCTAACAGTCTAACATATAGGGTGGCCATAAAGTTTGTGTGCAAATAGTTGAAACTAAATTGCACACAAACTTTATGGCTACCCTGAACATGCACCTGATAAAAATATTCCCAAAATGAGTTAAAAAAATTCCTATGGAATTAGATGAATCTACCCTTATAATGAAGATTTCAATATACCCATTAAGTCCAGCAGGCAAAAACATAAATAATTAATCAAAAATACAGATAATTTGAACAATACAATTTAATAAGCTTGATTCAATGGTCATATGTAAAACTCTGCACTTAACAATTATAGTTATATTCAAGGACCTATGACACATTTATATAAATTAATCATGCACAAGACCACAAAGCCAACTTCTATTAATCTGAAATAGGTCCACACCAACCATGTTCTTTGACGACAAGATACATGTTAATGAAAAAGAAAGCTGAATATGTGCAATTTAAGAAGTTAAACAACAACCGTGAATAATCTTAAAGAATGGAAAGAAGGATGTAATAAAGAAAAAGACAGAAAAAGAAAATTAAGGTTAACATATATGAGAGAATCAATAAAGCCAAAAGCCGTTTTCTTTGAAAAGAATAACAATACAATAAGAGTTCTGCCATGATCATAATGAAAAAAATGAAAGGGGACTCAATGTTATGAATGAATAGATGTTATAGATGCCTGTAACTAAAGACCGTAGAAATTAAAAAGACAATAAAATACTATAATAAATTTGAAAATTTAGATAAGTTGACATATTCAAAAAACAAAATAGTGCCTGAAAGTGACTAAAGATGAAATAGTTTGAATAGTCCTATAACTACTAAAGAACTGAAATAATACTTAGAGAAATCTTACCTCAAAGAAAAACATGGGGCTCAGCTGGTTTTATAGGTAAGGTCTGCCACTAAATTTTCAAAGAAAAGATCATTTCAACCCTTTTTTTCTTTTTAAAGAGGCAAGGTCTCACTCTGTCACCCAGGCTGAAGTGCTATTGTGTTATCATAGCTCAATGCAGCCTTGAATTCCTGGGCTCAAGAGAAGTGATCCTCTTGATGCAGCCTTCCCAGGTGCTAGGACTACAGACGTATGCCATCATGCTGGGCTTTCTTTCTTTCTTTTTTTTTTAAATAAAGAAGAGGTCTTGTTATATTGTTCAGGCTGATCTCAAACTCCTAGCCTCATAGTGATCCTACCACGTTGGCCTCCCAGCGTACTGGAATTACAGGCATGAAACACTATGCCTGGCATTTCCAATCTTTTACAAACTCTGCCAGAGGAGAAAAAAGAGGAAATATTTTCTAATTCATTATCTGAGGCTAATAAAACTTTTTACCAAAAAACAGACCATAAGAATAGAAGAAAAGAAATTCATTCAGAATATGAATACAAAAATCCTTTACTAAATATTAGCCAATGAAATTCAATGATGTATCAAAAAGTAACACATCATTACTAAATTAGGTTTATCCTAGGAATATAGAGATGGTTCAATATTAGTTAAGTGTTATCCACTATATTAGCAGATTAAAGGAGAAAAATATGGTAATTTAATAAATGAAGAAAATGTACTTGATTAAAATCAACACCAATTCATGATAAAAATTGTGGATACACTAAGACAGAAAGGGACAACTCTGACCTGATAATATGGTATCTACAAAGACCCTGAATAAACCAATAGAGGTATTTTTGAAATCAGGAGCAAGATTTGATACCCACTATCATTATTATCTGGTACAATAAGAAAATAATAAGCATGATGAGGAAAGAAAACTCACATTTGCAGATTATACAACTATATTTAAAAAATCAGAAGAATCATAAATTTAACATTTAATAAATGAACAGGGGAAAAGAGAGGTGGGGGTGGGTACTCATATATATTATAAATAAAATATTAGTTCCAAATGAATGACTTAAATGTCAAAAGCAAAACCTTAAAAAAATGTTTTATCCTAGGGTAGTAAGGGTGATAAGCATAAAAGATACAAAATGTTTAACTGTATTAAAATTAAAAATGGCTCATCAAAAGACAGCCTGAAGAAAATGAAAAAAATTACAAACTATAAAAAATAATTGTAATCTGCATACATGACAGTGAAGCAGTATCAAAAATGTAATAAAAATTTCCTGTAAATCAATAAAGAAAAGAAAAAAAATTTCAATTACTATAAAACAACTCAGTAGAAAATCAGATACAGGTGAAAAACATGAGATACAAAATCTCATTTGTAAATAGAGAAACGAATATCAAGGCCATAAGATGTTATTGTACACCCGATCAATCAGTAAAATCAAGAAATGTGATCTTTTATAGTTTGGGTTTTTTAAAAAACAATGTGACAAAAGTATTGGAGATGTGGACAAAATGCAATTTTTAAAAAATAATTCCAGTTATTACACTAACTTACACTCTTCCTTTGGAAAACAATTTGAAATTATTTTATAAAATTAAACATTCCATTCCTAGGTATATGTTCTAGTTATGCATATGACTCTGTTTAACCCACACAACTGAGAGCTCATGGAAGGCAGGTCTATGTTTTTATTATCACCAGCACCACCAGAGTATCTAGTACACAACAGGTTTACTGAATGAATAAAACAGATACAAAATCAATTCATTCAGGAATTTCAAAGCAATGACAAAAAAGTTATCAGTTATCCTATTTGAAAGAAACATTTTATAGATGGAGAAAAAAGTGAATCTGAAGGTTATACAATTGACCTAAGAAAATATAACCTAGACTCTTGACTTCACATTTTATTTTTAACATTGTATATTCCAGAAAATTGTTTCTAAATAGTCAGCAAAATTTCATAAGGTAACTCCTACTTTAAATTAGGAAGTTGTTATATAATTGACCCTGTAAGAATCTAGTTTACATTATTAAGTAGAAATCCATCAAACAGCACTAAAAAATATAAAATGCTTACTGTTTTCAACTTGGTAAACCCTTTTATAAAACACCCGCTACGTATAGCTAGAGTAGCACAAATTAACTGACGATATAAGTATTATTAAAATAGCTTGCAGGAAAACAAAGAATTTTTATGGTAGAAAAAAAAAGCATAATCAAAAATTAGGAGAGGACAGACTTATTTAACCTGGCATGAAATGACTTAAGGGATAATTCAGTTAGCCAAACCAGGTTAATATACTAAGGATGGAATATGAGGACGTGCCTAGAATTTCAACAGTGAGTGTTGAATTAATATATTGAAAGAAATTCTTTACTACGCAGGTGTGAAACACTAAAGGAAAATCAGAACTCCTCCTCATCTAGGTTTCTAGTGATCTAGATATGTACGTCTGGAATGTAGTTAGAAATGTTCTGGAAGGAGAATGTTTCCCAAACTTTGGGATTATCATAGGTGTTCCACAAAACAGATTTATGATCACAAGTGTGGAAAATGAAGGACTAAATAAAGCTAAATAGTTTTCCTTACTGCACATTTTCTCAGGTTTTATTATGCTATGTGCATTGTTGAGCTTGCATTTATTATGTAAAAATTGCACTTGATTTTTTCAATTAAAAGATTGAAGAATTAAGTTCTCATAAACAGGGAAAGCTATTCTCACCACCAAACCCTTCAATGGGAGAGTTTCTATGATAATAACTACATTTCTGTATCTCTACTTTCCTAAGAGCTATAAAACTATGGTATAAGAACCAAAGCTGCTATGTGTTAAAGCAGCAATCCCAGGCATATTTAAGAAGGAGAAAGACATTAGAACAATAAATTAAATTCCATTTATTCATGCCTTATTGGAAAGACTCATTATAATTCTGAATACCACTTCTCTTCAGTATACTAAGTTTAACACATGTAAGCTTTAAAAAGTATACTATGTATACATTTTTCTTATATTGGCTGAGTGGTTTTTAAAAATGAAAACCTCATTAATTTGAACCTTCTAATTTAGAATTTGTGATTATTCAGAGAGGTTAAGCTAAAATTTACATTTAAATTATAAATTAGAAGTGCTTACAAAAAAAAATAAAAAGAATTTCTATTGGTGATCTCCCCCCAAAAAAGTGTTTACAGTCCAACTGAATCTATGAATAAGAGTTTACAAGAACATGTTTTCTTAGAAAACAAACAAACAAACAACAAACCACACTGTTAAGTGCTTTAAAACACTTACAGTAGAAGCCATGCGCTACGGTTTGAATGTCCCCTCCAAAATTCACGTTGAAATCTAAGAGGCCTTTAAGATGTGACTGGACCATGAAGGCTCTGCTTTCATGAATGAATTAGTCCATTCATAAATTAATGGGTTATAACGGAAGTGAGAATAGTGGCTTTATAAAAAGAAGAGAAACCTGAGCAAACACACCAAGCTCAGCCCCTTCACCATGATTCCTGTGTCATCATGGGACTCTGCAGAGTCCTTACCAGAAAGAAGGCTCTTATGAACAACTGGGGCCTCTGGACCTTGGACTTCTCAGTTCCCATTAATTAAGAAATAATTTTTTCAAAATAAATTACTCAGTTTCAGGTATTCTGTTATAAGCAACAGTAGAGGGTTGTTAGAGAATATCTTGCTGTTCTCTTAAGAGAGCAGGGCGGGAGATACCTGGATTCTTTACCTTACAATGTATTAGTAAGTAAACAAAGGTAAGGAATAACAGGCCTGATGTGGCTATCCTTAGAAGGGTCTGCTAAAAAGGTAGGCCCTTGGCTGGCATCTGGGAACTTAACTTTTAGAAATTTCCCTACATTGTTTTGCCTGCCTGAGACACTGACCCTGCTGTACCAGGCTGTCCAGATTGGTAAAAATAATGTAAAAATAAATGTTATTTATGGTGAACATTTACTTTCCTTCTGAGTCTAGAATTTAGGTAGTTGTTGGGTACCTAGGGAAAGAATGCCTCATGACCAGTCCCCAGTAAACACCCTGGAGTCTAAGTAGTAAGCAGGCTTCCTTGGGCAGAAACACTACACAAATGTTAACTGCATTTTAGTGCTAAAGGAAGGAGGACATTCTTAAAGGGGAAATGCTGGAAGGCTATGCCTGGTTTCTGTCTTTTTTCCTTGTCATAACAAACTACAGTCTTTGAATCCTGTGAATCCTTGAAGCAAGTCATCAAGGAGGTTGGGGAGGTTGTGAGATTTCTGAAAAGATAATCCATAGGCCTCTAATTCAACTTTTAGAAATAGGGCAAAAAAGCAAAAAGCCAGATCATGTAGAGATATGAATAAACATTTAGTTACCTAGAATTTCTGACAAAAAGGTGTCTTTGCCAACTATTATTTTTGTATCATGTATATGTCATACTGGCTTAAAAGTGCTTAGATTCTTACATAGGAATACATATAATAAAGTGATATAGGTAGTACAGTAGATGTACACAAGGGCCCACAGATAGGATTAAGAATATATGAGCCAGAAAAGCTTCAAAAAAAGGAAGATAAATGTTGAAAGACGAGGTGCCCAAATGGGAGGCCATTTCAGTTATAGGGTTCAGAGCAGGTAAAGACATGCAGGCTTAAAGCAGTATAATGTATTCAGTGACATTCCAAGTAAGGCTGATGTAGAGAGTGTGAGCAATTGGTGGCAGCAGCCACAAAATGAAGTGCCCCATATTTTTGGCAAAGATGGGGCTGTCGTATATCACAGGAAATGGACAGCCCCTAAAAGTGGGGAGATGGAGAGATTTGGAGAACTATTTTTAGTAGACCAGGTGAGAAGTGGTGAAGTAATAGCAGAATAAAGAGTAAATAGGGAATCACAGAAGAAACAGATAATATGGCACCTATCATTCAGAATCTTAGCAGATTATAGTAAAATATTCACAAAACACTGAAAGACAATCCCTGATGAAGACAAGTTATATAGATATCTGTGGCAATTTTACTTTTGTAATTTTGTTTATCTTATGTATAAGCAGAACTTTATTTATATTCCTTGAGCATTCTCAATTGCTAAAAGGGGAAACAGAACAAATGTGTATTCGGTGTCAGGAAAATACTGCCTTAATCACTAAAAATTTCTCTAAGAAAAAGCTGAGGTAAGAAAAATGAGTCTAATCTCATTTACCCTAACAGACAGTTAGTGTCTCATTTACCCTAATGTAACACTAAGTGTCACAGTTTCTGTTTTACCATTGTTTATTAGTTATAGTTATTACCGTTGTTATTATTAATAACCCCACTTTGATACCTTAACTTTTTCAAACCTCATTTAAAACAACATGGTATGTTTTAGTCACAATTTTCATTGAAAAACAGAAACCAGCTTTGAGTACTCAGGATAAAAAGTATAAACAGAAAATCAAAAAGCCCTGAAACAACTCCAATTTACTATCATTTAACTAGAAAGCGATAACTAACTAATAATAGGCTAACTTGCGAAAAGGCACTTCAAATATACCTTAATGTAAAAACAGCCCAGGAACACCAGTGGAAGACCAGTAAAAGGCTTGAGACTTTTATTTTCTCAGGAATCCTCTTGAGAATGGGACTTACCAGGAATTTCTATACATTTATAATATTTTTTGGCTCATTTCATTTTATCTATATTTGCCATGGGCGACTGCCAATTTTACATTTCTGATTGTTGCTTATATCTTATGTTTTACTTTGTTTTAGAAACTGATAGAAAATAATATACAAGGGCTGTTCAAGAAGTTTAAGGCCATGTAATATTAAAAATAGTACAGCAGAATCTCTGTAAACTGACCACTCACAGGATTGTACATGTACTGATACGTACATGTGGTATGTGCCTGGTCTTTGAAAATTAGCTCAACTTAAGGTGGTCAATGTAGGCAGGGGGTTGCTATGGAGGTTCTGCTTTATTAATAATGGCTAGATACTTTCTGGACAACTCTCATATATGTCACTAGAATTTAGGGACATTACTGATTTTGTTGGTAAACCAGGTTTTGGGTAGGTGAGTGACGGGACTAAGGTTCACTTTAAAGATCTACTTAAAAATGTACCCAGGAGGTGCCTGTAGCTCAAAGGAGTAGGGTGCTGGCCCCCTATGCCTGAGGTGGTGGGTTCAATCCCAGCCCCAGCCAAAAACTGCAAAAAAAAAAAAAAAAAAAAAAAGGTACCCCATTGTCGGACTTCAAATTAGAAGACTGTTTGGGAGATATAAATCATCTTGATAAGACACTCCTGAGTTACAGTTCTTAAACTATTTATAAGAAAACATCCTCCTTTCAAAAACTGAAATCTTAAACTTATGCACAGAATATCTGAATAACCAAAAGTTGCTAATTGTTATCCCAATCAAGTTTTTATAAAAACAAACTGTATTCTTCAACAAAGTATTCAAAACAAGTAAGTGACAAAGTATATCATTCCAGATTATAGTTACTCTGCATATGACACATTTGGAGTGAATATGAGTTATATCTGCATACAGGAAATTTCTTTTCATTCTACCCCATGCAGTGCATGCAGCTAAATATACTTTGTGGAAAGCGACCTGCTTTACAAGGCTTAGCACTCACTTAAGAGTTCAGTTAAATTCAAAGACGCATTAACTGTTAATAGGAAAGGTGGTTAGCTGTGGCAAAAGAGGACCTGGCAAATCCACCATAAAGAAAAAAACAAAATAATGAAGGAACATACTGAATTACCTCATTATTCTATCACCTATTGTTGTTCCTCTGATATTAAATCTAGTGAAGGGAACACAATAACTGAAATCACTCATAAAGACTTCAAAGAACCAAATATTAAAAGCATTAAGTTCATTACTTTCAGCATCAATCATCTCAATCTACAGAAACTTGTTTCTCTTTGTGATTTAGGGCATTACAGGAGGAATATGTCATTCAACTGTATATGAAGAAATTAAGAAAAAAGAAACACTCATTAAAGATGGAAGACATTGCACTCAATCCCTTTTGTCTTTTAAATAAATTAGAACCTAATCCTGTCGCAGCGTGGGGAACTGCACTGACTCATTATGAATACTACCCACTGGAACACCTAGTTTATGCTCCTTGGGGCTGAGCTACTCTTTGGAAAATAAATAATTAAGCCCTAAGCTGCTTCATTTGACCTAACTATAAGACTAAGGAAAGAATAACAGGGATTTTAACTAGGAGCCTAGTTCTTTCTCTTTGATTATTTTTCTCTGCAATTTTCTTTAACACAGAGTACACTGGAATCATGAGAAATACAGAAAGAGTGGTTATAATGATGCCTAAACAAATGCCGACAAATTTACAGTACAAAGAATTTGGCTTTAAAAGTGAAGGCCAGAGTCCAGAGTAGGTAAATGAAACGAAATTTCTATGCAAACAATACTTTAAAAAAGTGATTAACAGGCAATAAGGATTAATATCTTTAATCTTAAAGGAAAAAAAATTGCTAGAGCATCTAAACTGAAGGTTTAACTAAAAACTAAGACTATATGAGAACTTCTTCAAGAATCTTTTTTCAGAGAGCAATTTAGTTTTCCTCTTGGATTTAGCAAGAGGAAGAGCCACCAGCCAGGCTATCATATCATTTCCTTTATAAGAGATTTGGTATTGTAAAAAAAATTTATATGACGATCACCTAAGTAGAAAATTTAAAACCACTCCCTCTTCATTCCAAAGGCACATATTTATGTTCAAGATTTAATATATAACACACTGAGGGATACACACACTAATTTTGTTTTTTATACTATAATTAGCACATTTTAATTTTTTTTCAATTTGTTTTCCATTTGATGTTTTATGTTCTTGCCCTGGACAAAGTTAAAAGGAACATAAATATGTGGTGATTAATAGATTTGTTTTAAACTTTGGATTTCTACCAGAAGAATTTTGCCATGGATGGAGCATTCGCTCTAAGATCAATTTATTATAGAGCAGGGATCAACAAATTATGGTTCTTGGGCTAACTCTTGGCTCCCTGATTATTTTTGTAATGAACCCTAGGCTAAAAACAGTTTTTACATTTTTAAAAGGTTACATTTTTAATGGTTATATAAGCAGCTATGTAACGGCCTCCACTTTGTTTCTTGGTCAGCAAAGCCTAAAATACTTACTATCTGGATCTTTAAACAAAAAGTCTTCTGACCTCTGCTAGAGAGAGTCTCCCAGCTATATTCATATAGACTGGCTACAGTTAATGAGAAGAGCATTCCATTTAAAAATATCTATGTTAGTTGTTAAGGCCTTTATTTTCTAAGACATTTCCTTTTCATGCTTAATATCAGCTCCAAAGTGAAAACTTGGGTCATATTTATTTAACCAAATTATAAAAATGTAAATATTTTTTAAAAAATCATTACTCCATATTGCAAAGAACTATTTTGATATTTTTAGTAATATGTACCAAAAATGACTTAGCTATAAGTTTTTTAAGCTCTATTTTAAAAATTAAATTTGGGCCAAAAAAACCAATGAGGTTCATATGTAGTTCTTCATAGTATAAAGTACAGATTTAATTAAGTATATATTCTTATACTTAATTTTAGGACTAAACCAATATAGAACAGGCTTTATAAAAGGCAGAAAAGAGGGACATTTAAGACATGCATCCTCTTAGTTGGGCATTTCAGCCTTGTATAGAATGTATCCTTGAACTGTAAGAAACAAATGGTATGAGTTTTACAGTAGAAATTCTGTATCCCTTGGCCAATTTGGAAACAGAAATTTTCCAAAATCAGAAGCTTGTCAATGATTCTCTTTTTTTCTTTCTTTTTTTTTCTAAGAAACAAGATCTTTCTCTGTCACCCAATCTGGAATTCCTAAATTCAAGTGATTGTCCTGCCTCAGCCTCCCAAAGCACTGGGATTACAGGTGTGAGCCACTGGGCCTGGCCCACTTTCATGTTCTTAGGAAGCAAAATTTCTTAAACTTTCTTTCTTTTGAATAAAAGTCAACATACAGGTGGGTGCTCATAGCTCAGTGGGTAAGGTGCTGGCCACATACACTGAGGCTGGTGGGCTGGATCCTGGCCCAGGGCCAGCTAAAAAAAAAAAAAGAAAAAAATGACAACTGCAACAACAACAAAATAGCCGGGTGTTGTGGCTGGCACCTATAGTCCCAGTTACTTGGGAGGCTGAGGCAAGAGAATTGCTTAAGTCCAAGAGTTTGAGGTTGCTATGAGCTGTGATGCCATAGCACTCTACTCTGGGAAGCAGCTTAAGACTTTGTCTCAAAAAAAAAAAAAAAAAGTCAACATACATATTCCTCAAAATTGAAATGATAAACTGGCCAAAGTTTCGATGATGAAGAGCCCTTAGAAAGGTGCTGAAATATTAAAAGTATACTTTACACAGATAGTTCAAGATTAAGTCAGGATGGTGCAAAGGAAATTATGAACTATACAAATTATTTAGAAAAAATTCAGAGGAAGATTTTTTACCTTTTACAAAGTTTTGGGAAAGAGCTAGGAAATGATGCAAATCTCAAAGGAAAATTGATGTAACTCTAATCACTTTCAAGTCACCTAAGTGTGTGTGTGTATGAATAATAGAATTTAATTTCATATATTAAATCTGTTTTCATGTTCTTATAAATGGCTTATGAATTTTTCTCTTTTTCAATAAATTATTAAGTTTCTTAAAGAGTAATACATTCATTTTTCTTACATTACTATTCATTAAGTTTACTACTATGTCCTATAAAACAAAATAATATGTAGGATAAACTAAGGCTGTATATCCAAATGGAGACTACAGAATATTAAATAATATGTAATTTTAAAATAGCAAGGAAGTGAATGTGGACCCAGAGTAGTTTCAAATCTAGATTTAACCATGAGAGTATGAATTCAAGAATAAATGCATGAAGTACACAGTTCCAGGCTCTTAGTGCAATTCTCTCTCTTCTAAGATTCTGCTAATCTAATTTAGCCTCTGAGTTTCCCAGGTAAATGACGCTATTAGGCATCAATTTAGTGGGAGATCCAAACTCTAGGAGAATCCTTAAAACATACAAAACATCTAAGTATTAAGAAAATTGTAAGTAAATCATAAAGCTCTACAGATATTATAGTTTCTGATTCTCTAGGACCCACTCTCTGGACAGATCCTCCTTTCTCATTGTTATACTAACGTATTAAAAAAAAAAGGGAGGGTGGCACCTGTGGCTCAAAGGAGTAGGGGGCCAGCCCCATATACTGGAGGTAGTGGGTTCAAATCTGGCCCCTGGCCAAAAATTGCAACCAAAAAAAAAAATTCCTTAGGTCTAGAATATACAGAACTCTCACTTAGCACTTCAGTTTACTTGGTTTGACATAAAAGTTGTTATAATTAGCCTACATAGAAGCTGCTAAGTAATTATGATTTTTTGAAAGTATAAGCTAATATCCATTAAAAATGTATAATTTCTTACTTAAACAAATGAACCTGGAAAGTACGTATGGGTACATTTTTCTAGAAACTGGATACTTACATTTTATTTTCAGTTATGACCTTAGTATCATGCTCTGCTACTTAAATTTAGTAATAATAAAAAAAAAAGGAGAAAGACATACTCATTTATATAAATAGAAGGCCATAAATGCACAAAGTTAATTACAGAATCTAGCTTTCAAGCCTGGGTTTCAGAAACTCTCAGTCTGATTGTTAAATTGTGTTATACTTACCAACCTCTCTGCACACATTAAGTGGTAATGACATTTTAAGGAACTGGCTCTGGGTATGGAAAGGAATGAAACTAAATTTTACTAGTCTAAAATATATATTAAGAATGTGGAGGATCAATGTGTGGCAGGTTAAATGTCTGGTTAATCTCTAAGTATAAAAATGGGAAAAGATTACAAGCTTTATATTTAAAAACAGTGCCATGGCCAAGAAAACATTTCCTAAATATGACTAAAGGAAGATACATACCCTCTTAAAGTTACAAACAGGCAGTTTCACTAAAGTATAAATTATCCTGTTCAGGATTTTTGCTTGTCTTCTGTTGGTCTGTGTCTGTAGAGCTATTCTAACTATAATTCTTTCTTAAAATGTAAGTAGCCACATAGGGTATCTTAGTTGTTTAATACAGCTATCATTTAGTTAGTGCTGTCAATGTGAACTACGTCACATTGTGATGAATTTTTTAAAAAATTCTTATAATAATCTAGATAATCATAATCCCATTTTACAGATAAAGAAATGGAACTTTTAAGGCATTAAGTAATTTGAATAAGAAAACAATGCTGGTAAGTGGTGAAGTCAGTATTTAACTCTTCACTATGCTCTTGATCAGTGGTTCTCAATCTTCCTAATGCGGCAATGTATTTCTCATTGTTAAAAAGGGGTCATTAACCAGGTTGAGAACCACTGCTCTTAACTGTTAAACACTTCCACTCTTTTCTTCATGTTTTTCAGTTCACAGAAACTTCAGAATATTTTATAACCAACAGTATATTGAGTATAGAAATATGAAAAATAGGCTCAGTACCCATACCACAGTGGTTATGACGCTTGCCACACGCACTGAGGCTATGGGTTTGAACCCAGCCCAGGCCAGGTAAACAACAATGACAACTGCAACAACAACAATAACAACAAAATAGCCAGGTATTGTGGTGGGTGCGTGTGGTCCCTGCTATTTGGGAGGCTGAAGCAAGAGAATCACTTAAGCCCAAGAGTTTGAAGTTGCTGTGAGCTGTGACGCTACAGCACTCTACCAAGGGCAACATAGTGAGACTCTTCTCAAAAAAAACAAGAAACAAGAAAAAAAAAGAAATATGCAAAATAGTTCAAACAGAACCTAACTTCTATGTGAACTAAGATTTTAAAGATAAAACTAGATTCCTTAGAAAAGGAGAGAACTTATAATGAGATATGATGGCACTAATTACACGAATAAAGGATTTATTTTTATCCTCTAAAAAATAAAAGTACTCTTGTGACCACATAAAATGAAAAATGTAAAAACTATGTAAACATGTTGGCAATTTAATTCTTCATTATAGCTACAATATTTATTTGATATAGTTTTACATTTTCTAAATGAAGTTACTAACTTTATTAGAAATCAGAGAAAAACATAATGTTCTCCAAAAGAGTATTACTATAATGCTATCTTAATCCAGGGTCAAGAGAAAAGTAGAAAAAAATTAAAACAAAACTAAAACTGATAAAGGCCAGGATATCTATAGGATAAATCTGACAGCTAATCTTGACTTCATAAATAACTTCTTGGTCATTCTCAACATTCCTTCCTCTTAATCTATAAATGGAAAAGGCTCAGTGATAGACATACAAAGAAATGAAGGCTTTTTATTCCCCTCTTAAGGCACAGTTTGCTCAAAGAATGTATTGTATGAAATCACAGAGTAAAAATTTGTGGGTTTATATGACTAAGAGGAAGCAACTGTCAAAAATGGAGACTCCCTTATGAAAAATATTTTTTATAGTTTATGTTAGTTAAAAATTTACTAACCTATCACCAGGTCCTGCTCGATACCGTGCACCTGGGATCAGGACTGGGTCATCATCACTGTCATCTGTGTCCTGGAGAGCAGAGTCCCTGGCTGATGTTTCCTCAGGAGCTAAAGGCTCAATGGCTTCTGTTTGGGACTGAAGCTCAGGATTGGTGTTATTTTCATTGGTAGCACTCTCAGTGGAAGTCTGATCTGAAGTTTCTGGTTCCTTGGCTTTTTCAGACAAAATGGATTCTTCTGGAACCCCACAAGGGCTGTCAAGATTGAGGTCATTCTTTTCACCTGAGTTAGAATCCAATGGCTCAGTTGTGAACTCATCTGATTGTGCTGTCAGAAAATAAACAGTTAACGATTGGCCTTGTGGGCAACGTAAACTAGTTAAAAAACTTAGGAACTGACAGACATTTTCTAATAAGATATCTTATTCCCGCTAAGGAAGAGGAAAATTCCACAATATATCAATTTGAAAAAGGTCTCTAACTCTGCAGAAACTAACATAAATAAAGGCTTTTATTTTTCCATATGTAACAATTATGTAAAGGGAACAACTCACCTATGTCTATATGGTTCTGAACTGGGCTTTCTGCAGATGTACCTTCCTGGTATTTTGTCATATCCTCTGATGATTCTTCAGGAGCTTCTGGAAATAAAACAAATTACAGTCATCCCTTGGTAGCCATCCATGGGTCACTGGTTCCAAGACCCCTGCAGATACCAAAATCTGTGGACGCTCAAGTCCCTTACATAGAATGGCATAGTATTTGCATATAATCTATACACATCCTCCTGTATACTAGTTTAAATCATCTCTATATTATTTATAATACCTCATGCAAGGTAAATGCTATGTAAATAGTTGTCATGCTATATTAGTTTTTAAAATTTGTTATTTTTCATCATTGTATTTCTAATTTTTTGATATTTCTGGTCTAAGGTTGCATTGGTTAAATAAGCAGATATAGAGGGGCAAATGTATCATTAAAGTCAAATTTCTTTAGAAAAGTAAAGAGCTCCAGCTTTCCTATGGATAAATGGTTCTTAACTCTTTCTGGATCATAGAAACTTTTGACATTCAGATAAAACCTCCTCTTAGTACAACACAAATATGTACAGTATTTGCACAAAAAAAAATTGTACAAACACTTTCATAGATGGATAGGGTCACTGCTTCTTCATCAAGTCCAGACATTGAAGTTCATGTACTGTACGTGAAGAATCACTGCTTTAAATACCCCCTTACAGCTGGCATTACTTCATCTTGCTTTTTTCTTAACCTTCCCAAAATAAACTTAAAAATAAGTATTTTATCATGCATTTGGCAAAAGCGTAACTATCACAAACAAATGGTAAAGTTGATTATACTACAAATTCTGGTTTGGCCAGAATTACTGAAAATACTTAATTCTAGGATTTAACTGTAAGACTCAGAAGGGATCAGTTTTTTTGGCTCCTAATTGGACATTTGCTTACCAGACAGTTATCTTACATATATTTAATTCTAAATTGCCATTCTGAGGTATAAAATAAACACTTAGCAAAAATTTATTAAATATAATGCATTTGTTCCTTCATTTACTAGACATTTATAGAACTTCTACTATGTTCTAATCTCCGTGCTAGACACAAAATTTCATATGATGGTCATGTAAAAATATTCTACTAAGAAAAAGGGTTCTGAACAATTCCCTCCATGGCACTTCATGTATGAAACATACACGCTCATAACACTTTTAGATTTTATGCCTTTTACCTACATAAACCAGTCAGGGGCAGGGGGTGTGTAAAGGAGAACCTGTGACCTTCTGCTTTCAAGACCATTCTTTTAAGCACCAAAGTAGGCAAGAGAAGCATCATCTTTCTCTGCTGTGCCCCCCACCTTTTTTTTTTTGAGACGGAGCCTCAAGCTATCCCCCTGGGTAGAGTGCCATGGCATCACAGCTCATAGCAACCTCCAACTCCTGGGCTCAAGTGAGTCTCCTGCCTCCGCCTCCCAAGTAGCTGGGACCACAGGCGCCCGC
>CAUYQV010126923.1:0-17905 GCA_963574575.1 Galagoides demidoff | reverse complement strand
CTCCAACTCCTGGGCTCAAGCGAGTCTCCTGCCTCAGCCTCCCAAGTAGCTGGGACCACAGGCGCCCACCACAACGCCCGGCCATTTTTTGGTTGCAGCCATCATTGTTGTTTGGCGGGCCCGGCCTGGGGATTCGAACCCACCACCTTAGGTGTACGTGGCTGGCGCCTTAGCCGACTGAGCCACAGGCGCCGAGCCTTAGGTTCCATATTTTGAAGAGAAAAGGTCTTATTATGTTCATTTTTACATTATTATACTTCCACTATAAAAAGTGATAAAAACAATTATTTGACCCTTAACTGTCTCATAAGATGCAGCCTTAGTGAATATAACTGTGAATTTATTAGGTGAATGTAAAGAGCAGACTTCAAACTCTTCATCCACAAAAATGAACATTACAACTTGGAACACTTTATACTTAGAAAAATTTTCTTAGCTTTAAAGGCTCTGAGTCTGGGCAGCGCCTGTGGCTCAAAGGAGTAGGGCGCCGGCCCCATATGCCGGAGGTGGCAGGTTCAAACCCAGCCCCAGCCAAAAATAAATAAAGGCTCTGAATCTATAAGGTTGTACATATATATAGTGATACCTTGGAATATGAACTTACTCCATTCCAGAACCCTGTTTGAGTTCCAAGACAGTTTTTTTCTTTAAAATAATAGAAACTGGATTAATCCATTCCTGGGTCCCACAGACTCAAATTTTCAAAATGATTTTAACAGTAAATAAACTGGATTTTAAGGAAAATTGTTAGCAAACTATTAGAATAAAAATGTAAATTAATAAAATTTAAAATGCAAAAACCTAAAAATATAGAGGCCTATTTTGACAATTGAACACTTGGTTCAAAACATACCCCTCACTGTTCACAAACTCCTTTACGAACTTTGTTGCTGCTTTCGAATTAGAACTGGCAGCCTCTCCATGCATAAACTGTGGACCCTAGTCCTTTCCTTAAAGTTCCCAAACCACCCCCTACTGGCTTTCTTTCTTTCTTTCTTTCTTTCTTTATTATTGAGACAGAGTTGCCAACAGTAGAGTCCTGTGGACTTACAGCTCACAGCAAGCTCAAGCTCATGGGCTTAAGCGTTTCTCTTGCCTTAGCCTCCCACGTAGCTGGGGCGCCCTCCACAGTGCCTGGCTATTTTTGTTGTTGTTGCAGTCGCCATTGTTGTTTAGCTGGGCTAGGCTGGGTTTGAACCTGCCAGCCTTGGTGTATGTGGCCGACGTTGTAACCACTGTGCTACAGGCACTGAGCCCTCCCACTGGCTTTAAATGCCTCCTTTTTTTTGAGCACTAGTTTCAGGCATGCCTTTCACTAAATCATCATGGAGGACCTTTCTCACAAATTATCATCTCAGAAATATCACCAGCCAGCTGTTTTTCATTAATCCAAACTAAGAGGCGTTTTTCCATCTCTTCCATATTTTTCCATCTCCTAGAAGTCAGCATTGTAACTCCTTTTGCCACATCAGCTGCTTTGTTAGCTTTTTTATTTCTCAAAACTGTATAGTCGATTTAGGCATCCCGAATGT
Source organism: Galagoides demidoff (assembly GCA_963574575.1). Classification (NCBI taxonomy): domain Eukaryota; kingdom Metazoa; phylum Chordata; class Mammalia; order Primates; family Galagidae; genus Galagoides; species Galagoides demidoff. The sequence goes on along the minus strand of CAUYQV010126923.1, from coordinate 16,373 downwards.
AGTAGTGGGATCAGCCACACTGGTACCGGTTTCATGCTTAGCAAAAAGATCTTTCTTAACTTCAATTGTAGCTCTAACAGCTTTCCTCTTACTCTTATTTTCCTCAGTACACTTTTTAGAAACCACAACAAATACACTAAGTTGTTACTATATAAAAAAAAACACAAATCAGTTACAAAGGCATAAAATTAGCAGTGAAAATCACATGAGATACTTTCACTACAGCTTCTGACAACAAACTGAACTAAATGACAAGGCATATGGATGGCCTGAGTGCTGGGGAAATGTACACACAAAAACAGAACAACGTGCTGGGCGTTCGGATTCCAAAGCAGCATTCAGATTTGGGGCAAAATTTTCTCAAATTTTTTGGTTAGATTCCAAGTTGTCTGAGTTTTGGGGCATTAGGATTCTGGGGGCAATATTGCATCTTTATTATAATGTACTCCCAAAATTATGTACTGTCTTACAGAAACTTCCCCAATTGTATTCCAATATCCTTAATTTATTTTCCCTTATCCTGACCTTTCTTTGTCTGTATTGTGGAACTTAACTCTGCTTTGATATCCTCTTATAGTGCTTAACTATGTTATTAAAACAGCTAACACGGCTCGGCGCCTGTGGCTCAATCGACTAAGGCACCAGCCACGTACACCTAAGGTGGCAGGTTCGAATCCCCAGCCCGGGCCCGCCAAACAACAATGATGGCTACAACCAAAAAATGGCCGGGCATTGTGGCGGGCGCCTGTGGTCCCAGCTACTTGGGAGGTGGAGGCAGGAGACTCGCTTGAGCTCAGGAGTTGGAGGTTGCTATGAGCTGTGATGCCATGGCACTCTACCCAGGAGGATAGCTTGAGGCTCCATCTCAAAAAAAAAAAAAAAAAAACAGCTAACACAGGGACTATGTCCATATACTTAGTTTTTTTTAATAGGGCAGGGTTCATGGTATATTATTTGAGGGGAGGTATCTCACGGTCATTAAGCTGTATACTTATTAGCATTCTAAGAGACTCCATAATTAATAAGTGTCGTGACTTAAAATATCTTATTTATCATACTTCAGCCTAAGGTTTGGGGATAGAAGTGAGGATCTGGATTTATTTCCACCACCCCCTGACCCCTTTTTTTGGAGACAGTCTTACTCTGTTGTCCTGGGTAGAGTGCTGTGGCATCACAGCTCACAGCAACCTCAAACTCTTGGGCTCAAGTGATTCTCTTGCCTCAGATTCCTGAGTAACTGGGACTACAGACACCTGCCACAGTGCCTGGCTATTTTTAGAGATGAGGTCTCTCTGTGGCTCAGGCTGGTCTCAAACCTGTGAGCTCAGGTTTGCTGCTCAGAGTACTAGGATTACAGGTGGGAGCCAGGCGTGATGGTTAGGATTCTTACACAAAGAGTTATTTTCTATAACTAAAAAAGATTTTTATGTTAGTGATTTGAGTACTGTCAAGCTTTTAGAACAATAATCACTCTTTGTGATGCTTTATGAAAGGAATGAAGTATTGTAATGGCACTGCTGTCAATCTGCACATTTAAAGCATGCATGTGTGTAGTGTTTAACATCATTGTCTAGTTGCTCTTATTATAGCTAATCACTCTGACTAAAAGAGAAAGGAATTTATTAATATATGTATCATTTATGTCTTAGGGAATTAAGACTCATTAAGCATTTGTTTTCATGTTTTTTTATAGTTTTTCAGGTAATACTTCATGCTTCAAAGAAACAGCTCAGCTTTGTTCTTCTATGATATGACTGGCAAACTATTCTTAGAGATTTATTAAGTTATTCATTAATGTATATTCTTAAGAGGTCTGTCAAGGTATTTGTTGTATTTCTTTGATTGGTCTAAGGTACTGGTTCTTGACCCTGGCTACACTTTAGAATCACTTAAAAATACTGATGTTTATATGCCAGGTGCAGTGGTTGACACCTGTAATCCTAGTACTCTGGGTGGCCGATGTGGGTGGGTTGCCTGAGCTCACATGTTCAAGACCATCCTGAGCAAGAGCAAGAACCCCATCTCTTAAAAAAAAAGCTGGGTGTTGTGGCACACGCCTGTGGTCCCAGCTACTTAGAAGGCTGAGGCAAGAGGACCACTTGAGCCCAAGAGTTTGATGGTGCTGTGAGTTATGATGCGACAGCACTCAACTGAGGGCAGTGAAGTGAAATTCTGTCTCACACACACAAAAAAAAAAAAAAGGCTCAGTGCCCATAGCACAGTGGTTACGGTGCTGACCACATACACCCAGGTTGGTGAGTTTGAACCTGGCCTGGGCCAGCCATACAACAACAACAACAAATAGCCAGGCATGGTGGTGGGCGCCTGTAGTACCAGCTACTGAGAGGTTGAGGCAAGAGAATCATTAACTTAAGCCCAGCAGTTTGAAGTTGCTGTGAGCTGTGACGTCATGGCACTCTACCGAGTGAAATGAAATTGTCTCAAAAAAAAAAAAAAAAACTAGTCAGGCACGGTGGCTCACACCTGTAATCCTACTGCCCTGGAAGGCCGAGGCAGGTACATTGCTTGAGCACATGAATTGGAGACCATCCTGAGCAAAAGCGAGACCCCATCTCTACTAAAAATAGAAAAACTGAAATAAGAGGATCTCTTGAGCCCAGGAATTGGAGGTTGCTATAAGCTCTGATGCTGTGGCACTCTATGGAGGGTGACAGCTTGAGACTGTCTCAAAAAAAAAAAACAAAAAACAAAAACAAAACATACATTTAGATTCTGCATTCAAGTAGTGAAATGAATGAAATTCTCTAGGTGCTGTCACTCGAGAGGTGTGAATCTTAGGATTAGTCAAGTTAAGAAGATGCAAAACATAGTTTTGCACTTATAAAATTGTCCCCAAAAGGTCTTAGGCTATTAATAGGCAATTTTTTTTCAGCATCCAGCCTGTAGGATTATGTAAATGTTCGTGATGCGTTATGAATGAGTTTTTTTAAACAACAGAATCATTATTGCACAATTCTATTAAAGGTTGCTTATTGAAAACCTTGCAAGAGCTCAGAAGTGAGTGGTGTTGCTAATTCATTATGAAGAATATGGACAAAGTTAGAAAATACATGGAATTATTTGGTTTATGCATAACTAGTCTAGATAATTTCTTCTGTACTACTTTGGAAATTATATTGTAGAGGAGACTTCCTATAAAATAACAGGGAATTGTATCACTGGAAGGCCATGTCCTTATTTTTAAAAAAAGAAAGAAAGAAATTAAATACTTTGGCTTAGTGACAATCTACATTTCAAAGGTTCTCCAGACTAAAAGCTTATTCTTCATTTAAATGACTTATCCCCAGCCATATTAAGAGTTCATCTAGGTTATAAACCATATCTCTAGTTATTCATGCAGTTCCAGATTGGGTAAAACAAGTATCAAAAGTACTGAAGGGCGAGGTAATAGCTTAAGCACTTCTCAGTTTATCTTTTATCTCTAGATGTAGATATTAGGAGAAATGCAACTATTTAATGAGAACTGTAGTGGGGCATCCATTTACATCTCTTAGGATTGGTTGAATAGAGTATGGCCTATTGAGTATACTTTTGATGTTGTTGCCAGTCTCTTTTCAAATGTACACGTGACACTATCTGAAGAAATACTAGAAACACCTAGTAAACATTTTTTTAATATCTATTGTTAAGCTATATTCAGGTGATCACATTTTGAGGCTTGGTTTTCTGCTTGGCTATCAGTGATAATCAGGTAACATATAGAGTATCTGTGAGCTGCTGACTTTAATAGGTCAGTCTCTGTTAATGTATAAGACCTTTTTGGAAACCAAAAATGTGGCAATTTCCTCTCCTTAGACTTGAAGGGAATACTTGTTTTAGACCTCTAAACTGCTTTCAAAAATTTGTTCTTTAGATTATAATGTCCATTTGGATTTCTGGTCATCTTACTCGTGTGGTTACTTACCCTGGTGATTTTACCCTGTTTGTAGAAAATTACTGGTTTCTATAAACCAGCAGTTTAAGAGTAATAGGCATATAGACATCTCTTTTAACATATCCCTTTAGAGTTTTGTATCTGGCACATTATTAGAACGAATAAACAGAAACAAAATAATATTGAACAATTCTCTTCAGGTTTTTAATCTCCTTCTTTTCTAGTTTTCTGAATGTCCTGGGATCTTGTAATTAGTGCAACACTTTTTCATGAGCTATGCAGAATACGTCCTCATCTTACGAATTAAAAAGCAAGATACACAGAAGCTTGAGTATGACCCTGAATTTCTTCTAAGTACATACAAATATCCATCACTTTATTCTATCCAAGTAGACTATATCCCCTCTTATTCTGTTATTAAATCAACAAGTTGTGAACTTAATGTACTTCTGTATATTCATGCTACAGTTGGTAGGGAGTGGGGCTTTCCTGTAATAAACCAGTCTTTCTAATAATGGCTAAAGTCAGATAAATTCAGCTAGAAATATGAATTCTCCAAGAAGCAGAATTCAATCTGTGCTCTGATAGCTTTGTAAGTTTTTTTTTATTTTTTTAATTTAACTGGGCAAATTCTAAATTTTATTGTGAAGGACAGGTTCAAGAATGAATAAGAAAAAAGTCTAGATGCAGGGCTTATACCTATAATTCCAGCACTTTGGGAGGCTAAGGTAAGAGAATTACTAAGGTTAGGAGTTGAGACCTTCTTGGGCCACATAGTAAAACCTCATCTTTACAAAAAAAATCTAAAAATTAGCCAGGCATAGTAGTGTGTGCCTATAATCTATGCTACTCAGGAGGTTAAGACAGGAGAGGTGTCTGAGCCCAGAAGTTTGAGGCTGCAGTGAGCTGTGATCATGGCACTGCATTCCAGCCTCGGCAACAGAGCAAGATCCTGCCTGTCTTTTTAAAAAGGGAGTATGGGGGAGAATAAGAAAAAAGGAACTATAAGGAGGAAAAGGTCTGGGTGACCTCACCGTAACCATGTAATCAAATGCTAGGACAAACTGACATCAAGCGTTTTCTGATACGATGCCCTCCCAAGGCATCAACATTCCTGCTAAAAATCTGTAACATAGTACTGGTCTTGAGGAAAGAAACTATCCATATGTAGAGTCTAGCTCAGGGGAAGGCAAGGGTCGGAGGAGGGAGAGGTGTCTGGAGAAGCTGGAGTAAAGGGACAGGATGAAAAAAAAAACAAAAAGAATATAGCTTAAATAGCTGTCCTGGACTCTTTACCTTCAATGTCTTGAATGGCAAAAAGGCAAGGATACTGTTCTATATTGAAGGTGACTAAACAGATGACCCGACACAGCACATGATTCTTGATCAGATTGTTTTAATTAATTAATTCATTAATTAATATATATATATTTTATTTTATTTTTTTGTGACAGAGTCTCAAGCTGTCACCCTGGGTAAAGTGCCATGGCATCACAGCTCACATCCAACCTCAAACTCTTGGGCGTAAGTGATTCTCTTGCCTTAGCCTCCCAAGTAGCTAGGACCACAGGTGCCTGCCACAATGCCCAACTGTGTTTTGGTTGCAGTTGTCATTGTTGCTTAGTAGGCCCAGGCTGGGTTCGAACCCACCACCCAAGATGTATGTGGCTGGCGCCCTGCCGACCTAGCTAAAGGCACCACTCATGCTTTCACTTTCTAACATTAAGAATCTCATACTTAGATGTGATTTTTAAAACTCCTTTCATACCAGATGTGAACATTCTTGTATTCTCAACTTCTGCCTCCTTTGATAATATATAGGTAATTTACTTCACAGTTTTCCAAAATAAATGTTAAGTGGTGGCGATAAATTAATCAGTATTGGTCATGAAACAGTTAACTAAGGTATATTTAGAGGGTGGAATGAATTAGTTTTCTAGACTTGACAGATTTCAAGCAACCAATTTAATTTCTTTGAGGTTTAGGTAATTATAATTCTGTGCTCTTTAAATGTTAGTAAGTGCTGTCGCTCTGACATCGCTTTAAGTTATTGTTGGTATTGGGTTTCTTATATAGAGTCTATGAGAGTTAAGACTTATCCAGCTTATTTGAGCCTCTGTCTTTGCTTCAGAAGTGTCATGAAACATGATTTCCCCAACTTTTGTATCCAAATGAAATTGAAAAGTCTAAAGTAGACCAAGGTTGTTCAAGCTAACAATCTTCAGCATTTACTAATACCATACCTGTACAAATAGGTGAAGGTTGTGGCTTAATTTTTGGTTCTTGTGTAATGATGGACTTACCTGTCTCTGATCACTAGACCCATGTGGCCTTTTATTTCCCACAAATAAAGTATTTCCTACAAATACTATTTCATACAAATGGCAGAGTTTGACACTTTTACTATCCATTAGGAAATAAAATTAATAGCCAGGCACGGTGGCTAACACCTGTAATCCTAGTACTCTGGGAGGCCAAAGCAGGTGGATTGCCTGAATTCATGAGTTTAAGACCAGCCTGCGCCAGAGTGAAACCTCGTCTCTAAAAATAGCCAGGCATTGTTATAGTGGTACCTGTAGTCCCAGCTACTTGGGAGGCTAAGGCAAGAGAATCTCTTGAGCCCAAGAATTTGATGCCATAGCACTCTACTTAGGGTGACAAATAAGACTCTGTCACAAAAAAAAAAAAAAATTCGGTACTCATAGGTAGATACTTTAGCCAGACATTCAGAGCACAGTTTAACCTTTTAACTTATATTTCTCATCATTTCCTGTGCTTTGGAATATCCATGAATTACTAACTGTATCTTATACTTGTTTCTTCCCCTTTACCTTACACTGTTTTCTTTTTTGAGAGTCTCACTATGTGACCCTCAGTAGAGTGCTCTGGCATCATGGCTCACAGCAACTTCAAACTCTTGGGCTTAAGAGACTCTCTTGCCTTAGCCTCCCAAATAGCTGGGACTACAGGTGCCTGCCACAACACCTGGCTATTTTTTTTGTTATAGTTGTCATTGTTGTTTGGCAGGCCTGGGCCAGGTTCTAACTTGCCAGCCCCAGTGTATGTGGCCAGCACCCTAGCCACTAAGTAATAGGTGCTCAGCCTACCTCACACTATTTTTAATTGTCATCATGTGGCTAGTTCCATGTGTTGATTCTGGCCAAATCAATTGTCAATTTCTTTGTATCTTTTTATTATACAAATGATAAAATGCTTATACAATATACTGTTCTGAAACTTACACATCCGTGCATTGATATTTTTTTGTATATGTGGAAATATTTGTAGGATTAATGCCTAGTGAAATTGTTGGCCCAACATGTATGTGCATTTAAAAGAGTAACTGATTCACCAAAATGCCCTTCTTAAAGGCTGTATCAGTTTTTCATTACCATTAGCAGGCTTTTAAAATTCCTGTCTTGGCCATGTATGTTGAGTCACAGTTGTAATCCCAGGATTTTGGGAGGCTGATGTAAGAGGATTGCCTGGACAGCATAAGATGACTCTGGCTTTAGAAAAAAATAAGAGGAAAAAAATTAGCTAGGTGTGATGGCCCTTTCCTATAGTCTAAGCTACTCGGGAGGCTGAAGTAGGAGGATTGCTTGAGCCCAGGAGTTTGAAATTGCAGTGAGCTATAGTGATGCCATTGCACTTCAGCTTGGTCAACACAGTGAGACCCTATCTCAACATATAAAATGCCTGCCACTCTCTACCCTCATCAATAACTGGCTATTAAAATTTAATACCTGCCTATCGTTTTTTTGGGTTTTTTTTCTTTTTTGCGGTTTTTGGCCGGGGCTGGGTTTGAACTTGCCACCTCTGGCATATGGGGCCAGCACCCTACTCTTTGAGCCACAGGCACCGCCCATACCTGCCTATCTTGTAAGTGAGAGTGGGATATTACTGTGTTAACAAGAGCTTCTTGTGTAGGTGAAGTTGAACATTATTGTTGACTTGTTTTCTGTGTTCTGCCTGGTTTTTTTGTTGTGTGTTTGTTTTATGGGTCTCACTTTGTTGCCCAGGCAGAGGTACAGCGGTTATTTATAGGTGCTGTCATAGCACACTACAGCCTAGAATTCTTTTTTTTTTTTTTTTGAGACAGAGCCTCAAGCTATCCCCCTGGGTAGAGTGCTGTGGCATCACAGCTCACAGCAACCTCCAACTCCTGGGCTCAAGTGAGTCTCCTGCCTCAGCCACCCAAGTAGCTGGGACCACAGGCGCCTGCCACAGCGCCCGGCTATTTTTTGGTTGCAATTGTCATTGTTGTTTGGTGGGCTTGGGCTGGATTTGAACCTGCCACCTTAGGTGTATGTGGCTGGTGCCTTAGCCACTTGAGCCACAGGCGCCGAGCCTACAGCCTAGAATTCTTAGGCTCAAGCGGTCCTCCTCTTCAACCTCCTGAACCCTGGGGTTGTGCAGGCAGGAGCCACTGCAGCAGGCTGTCGGGTTGTTCACCTTCATCTCTTATCCATTTCTAGATTTCTTTACATTTTAATAAAATTATCCCTCTGTTTTATGTTGCAAATATTGGTTCATAATTTGTTCTCTTGTCTTTCAACCTTGTTTATGGTTTGTGATAACCTCATAAATTCAGCTTTTTATATGCTGATTTTCTCATTTCCCTGATGTTTCACAAGGGCCAATTTATAATTGTAAATAATGGTTCATCACCTTTTCTAGCACTATGCCCTTTTGTAGATGCTCAATAACAGTTGAGTCTCCCCAAGGCTATATGAAAAAAAAAACTTTTATTCTCTTTTCAGTCATTTTATAAAAGTTAAGTAGTAAAAGTGAACAGTCATAAGAGTTTATAATCGGCATTTATATTTCAGTGGCTTAAACAAAAAAACCTGACTCACTTTGCTGCAGTAAGTTGAATTAAAAGTCTTTATAATGATCAGGAAGACTTTTACAGTCAAACTTAAGACTAAATATACTAGGAAAATAATATTAAGAATTTCTTGGCCAAGATTACTCCTGTAATCCTAGCACTTTTGAGGCTGAGGTGGGAGGATCACTTGAGGCCAGGAGTTCAAGACAAGCCTCAGGAATATAGCAAGACCCACGTCTCTACAAAATTAAAAAAACAAAAAATTAGCCAGGCAGGCGTACACACCTGGAGTCCACCTACTCCAGAAACTAAAGAGGGAGGATTGCTTGAGCCCAGGAATTGAGGCCACCGTAGGATCTCTTCACTGTAATCCATCCAGGACAACAGAGGGAAACCCTGTCTCCAAAAACAAAAAAATTTCTTAATATGACTTTATCTAAACTCTAAAGTAGTCATACAAAAAGAGAATCACTAGCTAAGAAAACTAAATAAAAGAATTTTCTTTAACCATGAGCCTTTCTAAAATATATAATCTATCAAACTCTTAGCTAATTATAGAAGAGAAGGGACTTTCCCCCTTTCCAACCACCTCTCTATTAGAGTGAATCACATATAATCATGATTATGTCAAAAGTTCAAAAGGGAAAATGGAAGGTAAAATGAGCTGAATTGGCACTCTTCCCTCAACATTGTACCTGTAATCTTGATATGTTGTTTCAGAGATTAACTTTATAGACTTCCGTACCCAGAAGTATGAAAATTCTTAGGGAACTCTTTTCACAAGCTTGATCTTAACATATTGAATAAAGAGAGCAGTTAATCCCTTTTGTAGAGTAATTTGAGAGGAGGGAATTCAAAATGTAAAATCTCACCTGCAGAAAACACTCAACTCTGTAAAGGCCTTTCTATCTTTAGACACTTACAAAGACTTTAATATTTTAATGCGGAAGGGTGAGCTTGGTTAAAAAGCCATTGGATGAAATTAGAGAGAAATAATCCATTGCTTTCTTTCTGGGAATTATCGTCCTGCTCTCCAGGGGACCTAATTTTATTCCTTGTGGGGAATGAGAATACCCCCTCTGTACAACAAGCCAGCATCTTTAAATATAAGCTTGACTTTAGTATAATAAGAGTCTTGTTAGGTGCAATTTTGCTCTTAGTCATTAATACAATGAACAAATGTTGTGGTTACCTGGGAAAGAAAATTCAAGTGCTTTTAAACCTCATGTGAGATTTGGTTTCATGCTTGAAACCTATACACTGTTATGCCCAATAGCATCTGTAGAAGATTCTAAGCTATAAGGTATACAACATAGAGAAGTTAATACACTTTGGAAAAAATGGACCACTACAAAATGGATTAAAGGTCCTCTATAAAAAAAGCTTTTCTTTTACTGAACAACAACTATTTTACCAGTAGCTTTAAGCTAAACAAATAGAATTTTCTTAGTAAATTTTTTAAGATGATGGTATCCCTGTATACAAAAGGAAGTTAGTCTTTTCTTTAGGTGGCACTTAACTTTTGTTCCTCCTAGCTAAGGGCAAAATATAATTGAAGATATGCATTAATAACATTTTTTGATGGGATATGGCATTATGTTAGATTGTTTCTATCTCCTACAGACTTTATAATATACATATTACACACATTTTAAAATCTATTTTATTTATTTATTTTTCCTTTTCTTTGAGACAGTCTCATTCTCTTGCCCATGCTAGCGTGCCATGAGATTAGCCTAGCTCACAGCAACCTCAAACTCCTGAGTTCAAGAGATCCTCCTGCCTCAGCCTCCTGAGTTGCTGGGACTATAGATGCCTGACATAATGCCCCACTAATTTTCCTATTTTTAATATAGACAGGGTCTCATTCTTGCTTAGGCTGTTCTCAAACTCATGAGCTCAAGAAATCCTCCCACCTCAACCTCCCAGAGTGCTACAGGCTGAACCACTGTGCCATTAAAATTTATTCTTAATGGTAAATGCTAATAGTTTTTAGTCACTAACCCATTTTACTTTGTTTGTTTGTTTGTTTGTTTATTTATTTATTTATTTATTTATTTATTTATTTTGGAGACAAGAGTCTTACTCTTACCCAGGATAGAGTACAGAAGCCCAGTCATACCTCACTGTACCCTTGAACTCCAGGTCTAAAGTGACCCTCACACATCAGACTCCCATATAGCTGGGACTACAGATGCATGCAACCACACCTGGCCTTACGTGTGTGTGTGTGTGTGTGTGTGTGTGTGTGTGTGTGTGTGTGTGTTTATTTTTAGAGACAGGGTCTTCTGTGTTTCCCATATATCCCAAACTCCTGGCCTCAAGCAGTCCTCTTTGGCCTCACAAAAGTCCTGGGATTACAGGCATGGGCCACCATACCCAGCCAGTCATTATATTGACTTGGTAGCATTTTTTTTTCTTTAAAAGGGATCCAATGAAAGGTAATAGAAATATTTCTTGTAATTTTTTGTTTAAGTGTAGAAATTGAGAGAAGGGGCAACAAGTAGCCTTTCCCTGTTCTTTTTGAGTTTTTTTTTTTTTTAGAAGACCATTAAAAATTCCTTCCTTCTGGGTGGTGCCTGTGGCTCAGTGGGTAGGGTGCCAGCCCCATATACTGAGGGTTGTGGGTTCAAACCCAGCTCTGGCCAAACTGCAACAAAAAAATAGCCGGGTGTCGGTGGCAGGTGCCTGTAGTCCCAGCTACTCCGGAGGCTGAGGCAAGACAATCGCCTAAGCCCAAGAACTGGAGGTTGCTGTGAGCTGTGACACCATAGCACTCTACCAAGGATGACAAAATAAAACTCTGTCTCAGAAAAAAAAAAGAAAAGACTATTTGGGGCTTGGCGCCCATGACTCAGTGGCTAGGGCACCAGCCACATACACCAAGGCTGGTAGGTTTAGCCAGCCTAGGCCAGCTAAAACAACAATGGCAACTGCAACAAAAAAATAGCCCTGGTGTTCTGGCGGGCACCTGTAGTCCCAGCTACTTGGGAGGCTGAGGTAAGAGAATCACTCGAGCCCAAGAGCTGTGATGCCATGGCACTCTACCGAGGGTGATAAAGTGAGACTCTCTTAAAAAAAAAAAAAAAAAAGAATTCCTTCCTTCCCTTCCTCCCTCCCTTCCTCCTTCCCTCCATTCCTTCCTTCCTTGGCTGCAAATCCTAATCTAGTCCTAATAACAAAATACTTTGTGTTTCATTTTAAAGTAAGTAATGTCTATCTCTTTTGAGGACTGCTTACTGAGGTATTAGCTTAGCTGGGTAGCAGTCAAGAGTCAGCCTTTTCTCATTCCAGCCCACTTAACCTTTTTTTTTGGCCAGGGTCAGGCTTGAACCTGCCACTCCCAGTATATGGGGTTGGCGCTCTACTCCTTGAGCCACAGGTGCTGCCCACCACTTTACATTTTTATGGCTCACTAAAATAATAGGGAAAAAATGACCTATGTTTATGTAAATAACCTCAGGCAGAATAACATTTAAAAGCATACACACAAAGGTACATTTTACAGTTTTTGGCCAGGGCTGGATTTGAACCCACCACCAGAGCCACAGGCTCTGCCCCACAAAGGTACATTTTAAAAGTTGTATACTAAGGTACAGTTTAAAAGTTGCATTAGTGCTGTGGCTCACACCTGTAATGAATGCAGGAGGATTGTTTATGCTCACAAGTTCCAGACCAACCTGAGTAAGAGCGAGACCCTGTCTCTACTAAAAACAGGAAAATTAGCTGGGTGTTGTGATGGATACCTGTAGTCCTAACTCCTTGGGAGGCTGAGGCAGAAGGATCTGAACCCAGGAGTTTGAGGTTGTTGTGAGCTAGAGAGAGACTGTAAGAAAGAAAAAAAATGTATTCTATTGTAAATAATGTACCAAGTAGCAAAGTTTCATTTTGTTATATGTAAGTAAAACGCCATCTTCATGATTTCTTAGGTTAAGGTAACCAGACTTGCCACTTTATCACTTTGACAGACCTAGATGCCCCCCTCCCCCATACACTTTTTTTGAAGTCTTCTTAACACGCTTCAATTTAGGATTAACTTTTCTTGTTTCAGACAAATCTTCCTATTTTTAAGCTGAAGGAATCTACTGTGAGAAGAAGATACAGTGACTTTGAATGGCTGAGAAGTGAATTAGAAAGAGAAAGCAAGGTAAGAGTTATTTAAAGCAAAACCTCTCAGGAAAATTAAATTATTTTGGATAAAGTGGGTAAAAGTAAATACGATTTCTTTTTTTTTTTTTTAAGAGACAGTATTTTATTGCCCTCAGTAGAGTGCTGTGGTGTCACAGCTCACAGCAACCTCCAACTCCTGGGCTTAGGTGATTCTCTTCCCTCAACCTCCCAAGTAGCTGGGACCACAGGCGCCCACCACAACTCCCAGCTATTTTGTGTAGCAGTTTGGCCGGTTTGAACCTGTCACCTATGGGGCTGGTGCCCTGCCCACTGAGCCACGGGCACTACCCTGGTTTCCTTTTTTCAGATAGTTAAATTTCATCTTATCCACTGGGGAAGAGTCTGTAATTTTTCCTTAGGATTCTTAATTTTATCTGCTATTAATGATCCAGTTGAGGCCTTTGCTAACTCCCACTTGAACTAACACATTTTCCTCTTCTTTTTTTTTTTTTTTTTTTAAAGAGACAGAGTCTCATTTTATCGCCTTTGGTAGAGTGCCATGGCGTCACAGCCCACAGCAACCTCCAACCCCTGGGCTTAGGCGAGTCTCTTGCCTCAGCCTCCTGAGTAGCTGGGACTACAGGCACCTGCCACAGTGTCCAGCTAATTTTTTTGTTACAGTTGGCATTGTTGCCTGGCAGGCCTGGGCTGGGTTCAAACCCACCAGCTCTGGTGTATGTGGCTGGCACCCTACCCGCTGAGCTGCAGGTGCTAAGCTACTTTTTTATATTTAAACTAGTTTGAGAGTGGTTGGCTCCCATATTGAGGATATACTTGCTCTTCATGTTGTGTTCTATAATATTTTCACAATCTAATGAAAATCTTTCTTTCCTTGTGTTGTTTTAGGTTGTAGTTCCCCCACTCCCTGGGAAAGCATTTTTGCGTCAGCTACCTTTTAGAGGAGATGATGGAATATTTGATGACAATTTTATTGAGGAAAGGAAACAAGGGCTGGAGCAATTTATAAACAAGTAAGTGCTTTCTATTCCTCAAGGTATATGAGTGAACAGTTTTGAGAATACTTTAGGTGACTACTAATAATTTAGTTTTTAAAACTATAATATTACTTTTCCTTTTGGCCATTTCCTTTTTAAATAAAGTAAAAATATTTGGCAAATTGAATATTATGTGATAAATATTAACACATAACACACTCGAGTGATTAAAATGAGTATCTTTATGTTGACCTAAGTTTTGCATTTGTTTTTCTTGGTTAATTTATGCAAATTACATTTAAAATTATAGCATTTAAAAAATACAGTTTTCCTTATTCTTTCTGATTTAAGGTATGTTCTAGCATGAACGATAAAATGTACAATACACTTGCAATCATTTTGTTTGCTTGCAAATGAGATATTATCAGCATGTGTTATGTAAAGGCACACATTTTTAATTTTCCTTTTTTTTTGAGACAGAGTCTCTTTATGTCACCCTGCGTAGAGTGCTGTGGCATCATAGCTCATAGCGACCTCAAACTCTCGGGCTTAAGTGATTCTTCTGCCTCAGCCTCCCAAGTAGCTGGGACTAAAGGTGCCTGCCACAACGCCCAGCTATTTTTTTGTTGTTGCAGTTGTCATCGTTTAGCTGGCCCGGGCTGGGTTCGACCTGCCAGCCTCAATATATATGGCCAACACCCTACCTACTGAGCTATAAGTGCTGCCCCACATTTTTAATTTTCATGACAAAATGTATTCTTATTTAGGATTATTTCTCTTTTACTTTTAATTTGATTCCCATTTGAAATACAACTTTTTAAAAAGCCAAAGTAATGAGAGTTATGCCAAAAAAATGGCCACTGGAACTGTGCATTGACCTTAAGTTTGGCCAGGTAAAATCAAATCCCAGAGAATGTGGTTGTATAAGCTTAGATTTTAAATTTTATCTATTGATTTGAATCTGTGAGTGGTAAACAGAAAGAAAGGGTTATATAAAACTTGTAACTCTTAGTTATCTACCCTAGCACACAGACTTCATCTGTCTTTCTATGAACATATTTTCCTATGTTCGATGTTTTTAAATTCTGAAATAAAAGTCTGGTTGCTGGGTCTGGTATTTGTGCTTAGCCTATGGCAAAAGTCTTTAAAAGCAAGTAAAACCAAACTAAAGCCCACCTGGACATTTGTGCCTGTTTTTTAATTTGGGAGCTTTTATTGAACTTGAGGGTATTTCTAAGTCCAATCCTGTATCATTTTTTCTTTAAAATAGATTTTTAGAACCCATTGATGTGCTTCACTTTTAACATTAAAATTCATTAACCTGGCTCAGTGCCTGTGGCTCAAGTGCCAGCCACATACACCGGAGCTGGTGGGTTCGAATCCAGCCCAGGTCAAACAATAACAACTGCAACCATAAAATAGCCGGGCATTGTGGTGAGCACCTGTAGTTCCAGCTACTTGGAAGGTGGAGGCAGGAGAATCACTTGAGCCCAGGAATTGGAGGTTGCTGTGAGCTGTGATTGTCATAGCACCCTACCCAGGACGACAGCTTGAGGCTCTGTCTCAAAAAAAAAAAAAGAAAAGAAAAGAAATTCATTAACCTTTGTATGAATTACACGAACTAAAATGTAAAGGAGCAAATTATATATCTGTGCCAGAAGTAGTGCAAAGTTAGTCTGGGATTAAATGTTTTCTAAATTTTCTTGTGAGACAAAGGAAAGAAAATATACCATTAGTTAACAGAGTATGGCCTTATGAGCAGTCCATTATAATACTAATTATTATAAATTGTGCCCGCTTTGTAACCTTCAAATACGTGTGTTTTGATCCCCCTTACCACTTTTATGAAATATTGGAATAAATTTATATTTTTTTGTTCTCAGGGTCGCTGGTCATCCTCTGGCACAGAATGAACGTTGTCTCCACATGTTTTTACAGGATGAAATAATAGATAAAAGCTATACTCCATCTAAAATAAGACACGCCTGAAATTTGGCAAGAAGGGGCAAAACGTGACTATTAATGATGCATCTGCACCAATGAAGAAGTTTTAACTAACTTTTAGCATGCTGCACAGAAACTGGTATACCATGCCTTCAGTATACTAACACTCATATGCTCTGTTTTGTTTTGGCAGTTGACAAGAAGTTAATTTGCTTTAGTGAAAACCTCTTCTTCCAGCCTTTCTATATAAATAGCTCTTTCTTGCTGTTTTAATGTGGTGCACATGATATCCTCGCAAACTTGTTATTCCAATGTAATCTGCAGTGTTCTAACTAAAGTTACTGACTTGGTCTTATTTGCACAGTTTTTGTGTCATGTTTGCTTCTTGAATCTGATTAAATAGAATATTTCTCTTTCTCCCTGACATCTCCCATATGAGATGTCACTTGACCTAATTTATGTGTAGGAGCACTACACCACTGGTTTCCAATACTGCACACATATGATAAACACACTTGGGTGCAGAAGGTATCTTCCTTCAGGCTTGTGATACCCTTCTCATGGAAGATTAAAGAGAGAGATCTTTATATTCTGTATA
>CAUYQV010126922.1:0-13916 GCA_963574575.1 Galagoides demidoff | reverse complement strand
TTGTGCATATAATTTTTGTATTTTCATAATTATACTCAATTATTTTCTTATCAAAGTTTATATATATCAAATAATTGCCATATGCAATTATGTTATTTAAAATCTGTAAGAGTATTAGGCAAAATTCACATAGATGTATTCACACAAGATTTTTTTTTTTACTTCCAATTATTCATGTCATTTAGTATTGATTTTCACAATTTTCATTTTTAGCACAAATCATTTGATATCAAAAAGAACTTTATTTTTAAGGGGAAAATTGACAGTAATTTTTCATAAAGATCATATTTGCTTAAAATATACCAGAAGGTGAACATCTGAAGGGAAAAAAAAATTCAATATATCATTTCATAGGTGCTTTCAGGAAAAGCAAAATTTCTTTTTTGAATTTATCCTTGATACTCTTTGATTTTTAATGTATTAAATTCATTCTAGCTGTATATGTTTTTTGTTTTATTTATACCATTGATTGCCTATATCCAAACTGGGATCATAGAACTTTAGGAGAATCAAAGAAATTAGAATAAATGTAAAGATCACGTAGGTCACATTCACTTTATTTAACTAGTGCAAAAATGAGGTCCAAGAAGTTTGAGTGACTTGACATGGCCACAAAGCTAGTTAATAACAGGACAAACCTGTCCTCAGAGTTCCTGCCTGCCACTTCAGGGTTTTGTCCTCCTAACCAAGAGTATATTCATTGTAAATGTTAAGCTAGATAGGAGCTGTTTCAATGATATGTTTTCATTTTTTATTTCCTTCCCTGGACTGTGAGATCTTTAAAGAGAAAGACTAGATCTTCGCCATTGTATTCCCCCAGGAACCCGGGATATAATCATAAGTGATCAAAATATCTCTCTTTGAAGGCTTTTATTTTGTTCAACTTTTGACCTTTTTGCAAAAGTACGTTTTTTTCTCCTTCTATATTATGTGGACATATAATAAATGCTGATTTAATGACAAATGATTCAATATCTTATTGCAAAATAAAGACTGAATATTGAAAATGTGTATTTTATTTGACTTTATAAAATATAAAAATTTTTATGTACATATCTGCCAAGAACTTGCACTGAATGCTAATAGAGTATTAGGTAGAGTTTTATACATTTTACGGCACTCCCACGGCTGACGGGTTGAAATAAGCTTTCATTTAGCAAAATTATCCACACTCAAACACTAGTGAAAGAAAAACAAAAAGATGAAAAAGATGAGCTAATAAGTAGAAAACTCACAAGACCACACACATTTGCATTAGCTGCAATGTGAACATTTTCTCTTTGAAATATCTCTAAAACTACTTAGGTATTAATAGTTGGTTATTAAGCAAATGCTTCTTTGGGTCTTATTTCTAGAGGTTCCACCTGGTAGATGGGCTTTTATCATATTTTGTTTCTCTTGAGGAATTCACAGAAAGTTAATAATTAAATAATGCCAAACCAAAGACAAGGTTGAAGACCTTAAGTGCATATTGCCCTAG
Organism: Galagoides demidoff; assembly: GCA_963574575.1. Classification (NCBI taxonomy): domain Eukaryota; kingdom Metazoa; phylum Chordata; class Mammalia; order Primates; family Galagidae; genus Galagoides; species Galagoides demidoff. Next base: position 12,436 of record CAUYQV010126922.1, on the reverse strand, counting down.
AATTTGCAAATGGGAAATAAGGCATTACCCAGGGCACTAGACAGAGGACACAGAAAGAGGGATGAACTAAGACCCCATTAGCTCTTACAGTCCATATGCTGTTTCCATGAGGTATGGCTTTAGTGTCATAGGATAAAAGCAGAGTGGCAGGAAGTTGAAGACCTTGACTTTCCTATTTTCTCTTCTGGCCAAAACCGAAATATACAATAGCTCCCATCTCTAAGTTCAAGTATCACCATGTCATTAGTGGGCACATGGAACAAGTATCAGTGAGCAAAATAAATAAAATGCCCTAAACCAGCAATATGACTCTGCGGTATATTTTAAAGTCAATATTTTCCAATGTGGAAAGATGCATTTGCATTTCAAAAGAATAGCTCCAATTCTCATTCTGCCATGCACCAATTTTTCGCTGTTGGAGATTAAGCCAACGTGCTACCCTAAAAGTATTTTAATGCAGTAGGAAAAATTACCTAATGCCAAATATTTTGCTGTTTTAAATTGGAAGGTTTTTAATATTTAGAATACATGCTACTTTAAGGCCTGAGTCTGCTGAATACATGGAACCTGTTGACATTGATGATAATGATAAAGATCACTGTTAAAAACTCTCATTAATAAGCAAATACAAGCAAATCAGCTTTGTGCATTGGTACAGAGGCTCATACAGAGTCTCCACCCTCAGTGAACTTGTTATGAGCACCGGGGAGATAAAAGATACACAGAATACAGTTGACCCTATGGTACATTAAGTGCTAAAAGATAAATAAAAGGTAAGAGATGATGAGCTCATTGGAGCTTTAAAATTCTGGAGAAAACGAACCAAAAAATTCTAAAGGAGATAAAACATATGCCTTAAGACAAAATGTAGATTCAGAAGATGCAAACTCAAGTTTCTATAAAAGCAAGCCACATATTGCTGTGTTAGAAAGTGGATGTAATGTTCCCACACTTTTCTAGAGAATCTAGAGTTCCATCGTGACATGTAATAGATCCTGATGCAATAAATTCCAACTTTTTAAATAGTGTTGATCAACTCTATTGAAAAACTAAATACTGCAAACACTAATAGATAGTTATGGTCTGCCTGAGTTTTTTCTCATGTCCTCAAATATTAAAGCAGAGATGAGATGGCAAGAGGGACTGGATGAGCTGGGATGAAACCAGATATTATTAATTTAAAGTAATAATCAGAAGGCCGAAGAAGGAAGTAAGCAGCAGAGACACACTGGGGTCAGGGTGGAGATGATTCTGATTATGATTAAAACATTTAGATTGACACAGGTAGATTAGATTGATTAGATACAGATTGATTTAGGTAGATTATAGAGAGGTTTAAAGTGCATCATCTTGAATAAAATCAAATTTCTCTTTGTATTGTCAGCAGTCCTATTTTCCAAGTTTAATTGCTGAATATAATCCATAGCATTTGTTTAGAAATTTTGTAAGTGGCAGGAACCAAATATCACACACCAGCTCAAGAGTTACTGCTATGTGAAATCGTGGTTTTTTTTTTTAAAGTCACATTACTGGGAATCATAGAATATTCATTTAAAAAAGATTATACTAACATTTCACAACACTATAATCACGTCTAACATATTACCATCTGGTTAACATTTGATAAATCCAATTAGAAAGGTTTAAAAACTTTTACTTGGATTTACCATGACAGTCTCCCAAGTAAACGGTGTGCCACCCAGCTTGGCCAAGCAACCACGCCATGTTTCAGCTGAAAAAAAGTTATTAAACTTCACGATAGGAATATTCGGTGTCTCCTCTAACCTGACGATCCATTTTGTTAGAGATACATTATGCAACTTAGGAAATTAGCTACAAACTATTTCTGATACTACTCATTACTATCTTATTCTCTGCTTCAGATTTGAAAAAACATAGTAATTCAGTAAAATCTACCAATGGATGTTTTGTTACTGCTGTTAATGGTCAATATTTTTTGTAATAGTAAATTTGTAACTTACTATTATAATTTTTTAAATTACAATTTATCAAAAAACTTGGGAATTTACAATAATGTACATCATCCTGCACAATCTAATATAATTCAATGTCCCTCATCCTATGAGAAAAATAAATAAAAGCAGAATATATTGCAAACATATTCACTTGAGTTCTAACTTTCCTTGTTTATTAAATATTCAGTCAAATTCAGTATCACACCATGAGCTGAATCAATTTCATAGCCTGCAAAGGAAAACTGAAAAATTTTCAGTCTTCACAATACTGGTGAACATTCTAAGTTTTATCCATGCTTTTCTGCTCAATCTAATTTTAGCATCTCTTCTCTCTTCATTGATTATTCCCATTGTTACTACACTGATGCCAAATTCCTACTCCATAGATAAGTTGTTACTGTGAATGTGTAGTTCATCTTTTCCCCTTGCTGCACACTGATTTATGCTTTTCTTTGTAGGTCCCTTTGACCAGAGATTCCTCTACCTAAATTCAACAACTAAATAATAACTGCTTTTCGTTAGAACACCCTTGCCATTGTCCTAAGGTCTGTACAGAGCTCAGTCCCACTGTGTAAAAAACTCAAGAGAGACCAGATACATTGTCTTTGCCTACTTCTCAGTTGCTGCCGAATTTACTCCCTTTGCTTTGGATTGCTTTGGTTAATTGGGCTCTTTTTCAGTACTTAGCATTTTTTTCTAGGTCTGCAAAAAAACGGCATTGGTATATTGACGGCAATTGTATTAAATCTATAAATTACTTAGGAAAATATGGCCACTTTAACAAGGTAGATTTTTCAAATCCATGACATGGGATGTTTTTCCATTTGTGTCAACCATGATTTCTTTCATTAATGTTTTTTAGTTCTGTTTGTTGAGATCTTTTCACCTCCTTGGGTAAGTATATTCCTAGATGTTTTACTATCTTTACAGTTATGATAAATGGTGAAAATTCTTGATTTAAATCTTATACTGACTTTATTACTATACACCAGTGCTTTTTAACATTTAGGAGCTTGTGTCAACTTTGTTGTACAAGTTGGAAACTATTTTGATTTCTATCTTGATTTTGTGATTAACCCAAGGATCATCCTCAGCAAGTCATTTACTTTCCTTGCATTTGAGAGTTCCTATGAGAATTCATTTCTAGTTTTATTCCACTGAGGTCTGAGAAGATACCTGGTATTTTTTTTTTTCTTTAATTTTCTGAGACTTGTTTTTTGCCTAATAGATGATGCATCTTGAAAAATGTCCTAGATGCTGTTGAGAGGAAGGTATATTGTGCAGTTTGGGATAGAATGTTCTATCTGTCGTTAGGCCCATTTGTTCTAAGATCCTATCTGTTTAAGTCCAGTGTTTTGTTTTGTTTTTGTCATTGATATTCTGTCTTGATGATCTATCTAGTTCCGTCACCACTAGATAATACTAGTAGTACAGTATTACTAGTACTAATACTGTATTAGCGCATATATATTTAGGATTTTTTACATCTTCTTATAGAATTGATCCTTTTGTCATTTTATACTGACAATCTTTGCCCTTTTTAAAATGACTATTGATTTTTAAAAATCTATTTTATCTCATATGAGAGTAGTTATTCCTGCTCCCTTTTTGTTTCCATTTGCATGGAATATTTTTTCCTTTATCTTGAGTCTAGGAGAATCTTTCTGAATTAAATGGATTTCTCGGAAATAGCATATATTTGGGTTGTGGTTTTTATCCATTCAGCCAACCTATTATCTTCTGAGATATTAAGACTATTTATTTACATCCAGTGTTAGCATTGATATGTGAAATATTATTCCGGTCACCATGGTGTCTGTTACCTTGGTATTTTTTTTCTCCCTTGTTTCTCTTTTATCAGAATGATGAGTTTTAACTTTCAGGTGTTTTCATCCTGGTGGGTAGTGATTGCTCTTTTCCATGCATGAGCACTTTTAAGCATTTCTTGCAGGGAAGATCTAGTGGTGACCATTCCTTTAATGTATACTTATCTTGGAAAGACTTTATTTCTTCTTTATTTATGAAATTTAGTTGTGCTCAGTTTTTTCACTAGAAGCTATTCTGTTTAAGAAGACTGAAAATGGGATTCCAATTCCTTTAGTCTTCTGAGGCTTCTATTACGAAGATTTCATTAGCCTGATGAGTTTTCCTTTTTAAGTTATTTGATGCTTTCATCTCATAGATTATAGTATTTTCTCCTTAACTTTGACTTCGGCCCAAATGATGACCTTTCTGATGTTCTATTTGACTGGAATCTGCCAGGTGTTTGCTGAACTTCTTATATTTGTATGACTAAATCTCTGGTAATACCAGAAAAAATTTCCTCTAATAGTCCCTCAAATTGGTTTTCCATGCTTTTTACTTTTTCTTCTTGTCCTTTGGTGATGATACCTATGATTATTAATATTATAATTATTTTACATAATCTCATATTTCCAAGATTAATTATTCATTCTTCTTGACTCTTTTTTCTTCATTTTTGACTGGGTAAACTTGAAAGCACTTTCATCAAGGTCTGGAATTATTTCTTCTGCTTGGTCTTGTCTGTTGCTAAAACTTTCCACTGTATTTTGACATTGTCTAAATGACTTTTTATTTCCAGACATTGTTATATTGTTTCCTGTATTATATATCTTTGCAGTGAATTTTTCATTCATGTCCTGAATTATTTATTTGGTTTCTTTTTTGTTTGGTTGGTTTCTTTGTGTTGGTTTTCAACTTTCCTATCAATCCCATTGACCTTAATTATTATTCATATTCTGAATTTCATATCTAACATTTCAACTATTTCCTTTTTGTTAGAGTCCATTGCTGCAGGGCTAGTGTGATCCTTTGGGGGTGTGTATGAGTCACATATTGGCATATTGACCAACCAGGCAAAAGGCAAATGCACTGTGAGCTTTGCCTAATGACACCACCCCCAGACTACAATGTCCATAGGAAAAGTATGGAAGCCCCGAGTTCTTTCCTCTTTACCCACACACAGGTTCCTCTACTGGGTACTGCCAATCATAACAAATAGTTCTTCCCACTTCCCTCTCTTCACCCCACCCTTCACTTTGGGTGCTTCCTATAGCATCTTTGTTGACTTTCAATACTCTCTCCTAGAGAATTGATCTAAAAGTGAATACCTACTTGCCACTTTCCATCTTTTCCATGACAGCAGCTGTGTAGAATACTTTTAAGTCTGCCATCTTGGCCCCTCCTCCTCCATGTGTGTGTGCCTGCAGGCTTGCTTGTGTAGAGAACAAAAGTACTTATAAAACCCACTGGTATAAAGCACAAGGCAAAATGTGGGAAATGCCCAGTAATGCGAGATCTCCTTTACTAAAGAAAGTTGTACAAACATCAAGAGGGCATCATCAAATAATTTGCGTTCTTTAAATTAGGCCATTGTTCTGCTTTATATGAAGAATGTATTCAAATATATTTTTCTGGTGTTAAGTTCATAAGAACAAAAATTTTTCATCAAAATTTGATGATAAAAGTGACAGACCTACAAAAATAAGTAAATTGCTTGTCATCAATACATGTACTGTTTTGTAATCTTCAAAATGAACAACTACAAATAAATGTCAGAAAGGGGAACTTATCTATTACCGGCATTTATTAGAGATTCTGAAATAATTATAAACACCAGAGTTAAAAAATTAATTTTCTCTGATTTGGGGACTATCTCATCATCTTACATGATAACGTTCACACAAGTATTTCTCGCTCAGCAGAATTCGTCTTTCTTTTCATTGATCAAAAATATTTATTTATTTATTTATTTATTTAGAGACAGGGTCTCACTATGTCACTCTTGGTAAAGTGCTATGGCATCACAGCTCACAGCAACCTCAAACTCTTGGGTGTAAGCGATTCTCTTGCCTCAGCTTCCCAAGTAGCTGAGACTACAGGAGCTGCCACAATGCCTGACTATTTTTTGATTGTAGTTGTCATTATTGTTTGGCAGGCCCAGGCAGGGTTTGAACCCGCCAGCTGCAGTGTACGTGGCTGGCGCCCTAGCCACTGAGGTACAGGTGCCAAGCCAAACAGAAGTATTTAGATCAGTAAATTTTGTACGTAACTGTAGCATTACATATATAGTAGTACTGCACAAGGTGCAAATTCTGAGACTATATTTTTCGTTGAAACATTATCACACAAATTAGTTTTATAGTACAACAAAAATATTAGGTGATTTTAAAATAAAATTCCTCAGTAATATACTTCTTAAATGTCTATCTACCTAGGAAATAACTGTCCACTTAAGCTCCCAAATCCTAATATTTATGATCCTTGCTTATTTGGAGAAAAAATTTTGTTTTCATTCTGCTCTTTGCATACATTATCTCATTTAATTGATGATGTGTTACTATACACATTTTATGTATGAGGAAACAAGATTAACAGATGAAAAACTTCCTAATTTCACACAGCTATTAATTGTAAATAACTAGAACTTGAAGCATGATCTTTATAATTCTAGATTCCACATACTTAATCCCGTCTCTTTTTTTTTTTTTTTTTTTTGAGACAGAGCCTCAAGCTGTCCCCCTGGGTAGAGTGCCATGGCATCACAGCCCATAGCAACCTCCAACTCCTGGGCTCATGCGAGTCTCCTGCCTTCGTCTCCCAAGTAGCTGGGACCACAGGCGCCCGCCACAACGCCCAGCCATTTTTTGGTTGCCGCCATCATTGTTGTTTGGTGGGCCCGGGCTGGGGATTTGAACCCGCCACCTTAGGTGTATGTGGCTGGCGCCTTAGCCGATTGAGCCACAGGCGCTGAGCCTTTTCTGTTTTTAATTAAACTTCATTTTAGAAAAAAATTAGGTTTATACAAAATTGTGAAGGTAATACAGTGTTCCCACTTCCCTCATACTCAGCTTCCCCTGTTATTATCATGTCATTATGGTGTTTTTATCATGATTCGTGAACTACTATTGAGACATTATTACTAAGTAAGCAGGTAATTTACCCAGATTTCCTTGGTTTTTACCTAATCTCTTTCTGTTCCGGGACTCATCCAGGGTACCACAGGGCACTTAGTCATCGTGTCTCTTCAGGTGCCTCCCGGCTGGGACAGTGGATCAGTCTGCTGTGCTGTTACAACAAGTACCTGGGACTGGGGAATGTGTAAACAACAGAAATATATTTCTTGTACTTCTAGAGACTGGGGAGGCCAGAATCAAGGTGCTGGCAGATTCAGTGTCTGGTGAAGGTTTTCTGTTTCTAAAATAGCAGCCTGGGGCCAGGCGTGGGGGCTCACACCTGTGATCCTCGCACTCTGGGAGGCTGAACTAGGTGGAGTGCTTGAGTTCAGGAGTTCAAGACCAGCCTAAGCAAGACTCAATCTCTAAAAAATAGCCAGGCATTGTGGCAGGCACCTGTAGTCCCAAACTATTTGGGAGTCTGAGACAAGACAATTGCTTGAGCCCAAGAGTTTGAGGTTGCTGTGAGCTATGATGATGCCAAGGCACTCTACCTTGGGTGACAAAGTGAGACTCTGTCTCAAAAAAATTAATAAATAAAATAAAATAGCTCCCCGTTGCTGTGTCCTCCGGAGGGACAATTGCTGTATCTGCACATGGCAGAAGGGCATAAAGAGGCAAAAGCCCCCAGCTACTTTGCGCTAATCCCATTCACGAGGGCAGAGCTCTGTGACGTCATCATTTCCCAGCAGCCCCCATCTCTTAATATCATGGTAATTAAGTTTTACTATGAATTTCACAGGGCCCCCTACACTCAAAGCATAGCAGATAATTTCTCAGCTATTCCATGTTTTGGATGACTCTGCCAGTGAGGAGCACTAGTCAGGTGTTTTGCCAAATATCTCCACATTGGGATTTGTTTAATGTTTTTCTCATGGAGAGACTGGAGTTAAGTGTTTTGGGGAGGAAGACCACCAACGTGGCATGGCATTTTTGTCCTATCGTATCAAGGGTATATATGCTGCTACCATGATTCTTCACTGTTGATATTAACCTTGAGTGCTTGGCTGACACGGTGTTGGTCAGCTTTCTCAACTGTAAATTTCCTCTTCCCTCCACCCCTTTCTATACTGTATTCTTAGAAAGAAGTTAGTCTGTGGAGCCTGTGCTCAAGACGTGAAGTGTTATGCTCTAACCCCTTTAGAGTAGAATATCTACATCAATTATTCATAATTCTTGTGCGTAAGGGATTAGCCAATTCTCCACATGTGAACGTGAGGGTGTGTGTGCATTTGTTTACCTATCCAAACATTTGTTTACATCACTATGGATATGAGGATATCTATTTTATTCTTTGGGTTAAAATCCAACACTACTTTATTTACTGTGTAGCTCAGATGGTTCCAATTCTAGCCACTGGACTGAAGGGGGAGAAATTCTTCTCTTCTAGCTGGAGTAGGGTTTTGCAAAGTCTCTTCAAGACTGAGCATTTGTCATAGAGAAAATTCTGGACTCATTTCACTGTGACTACCGTTCTCTTCCCCCTGAGCCAGGAGAGAGCCTATGTCAGATCTTCATGGCTGTGGTTCTTAAAGGTAAAGACTGTGACAGCGTGAGTCCAAGACCAAGCCCCCATGAGTTCTTACCCTCGTGCTTTTCCATGCTCAGCCTCCACAAAATCATCAAAATTACCACTGAAGAGTTCCCACCAGTATTCGGCTCTTGCAGTTTTTGCTTCTGGGTAAGCAGATCTCGGCTCTGACTCCACACGTGCCTGTCTTTCCAGATTTCATGGTTCTGGTTTGGCCTGTGACACCAGTGCTCAGATGGATCAAAAAAAATTGTGGATTTTTAGCTTTTGTTGGTTTTTATTTTTCTGTGGGTAGGGGTGACGATTTTCAAGCTCTTTAGACATGAGAGCTGGTGCTGGAAGTCAAGCTGGATTTTTTTACAGAAGTATTTGTCCCTGGTAGACATGAAAATGATCACGTAAGTGGGTGTGGGTCATCAGAATGAACTTACATTCATTCTCACGGGATCAAATACCTCTCACCAAGCCATGCTCCTGAGGATGGCGAAGATGGTGGCTTAGCAGTGCTGCTGCTTCAACATATATGAAAAATCCTATGACATAAAGCACCGTATTTCTATGCCCATAGCATTTTCAATAGAAAATGGGCAATCATGTGTCCTGGCTGGGTTTTTAATATACCCAAAGTCAGGTGACAATCTTGACAATGTCTTGTGGCTCAGTGATTTGTACCTTAGCCTGGCATTTTGGGAAGAGACTTGGGTTCGTGGGAGCAGAAATGTTATCTGCATGGGCACAGATCTGTTCCTCTGAATGTTGAATGTCGCTGAGTCTTATATGTAAGATAAAGCATGTATTCTAGAAGTTTCTCAGGAAACTACATTTGAAAAAAGTACATTAAATGGCTCATTTTATTATAACAGCATGAAAAGCTCATTTTATTGTAACAGCATGATTAGTGAGGTATTTTCCAGGCTCTAGTTCTTTGAAAACTATTTTCCAATTTTTTTCAATATACATAGTCTCTAAATATCTTTCTCTTAGTTTTACATAAGTTTCCTCTAACACTGGTTAAGCTTAAATACTCTTCTCAAATGTGAACCCACACTTTCAGGGTTGGGGCCCTAGTTATATGGCTGGTTATGCATTTTCTCTGCATATATAATAACTAAGATAAATCACATTCATAGATTTACACCTGAATCAACAGTAGTTTAAAAGATCATTAGCTGACTACAGAGGACCGTGAGGATGAAATACAAGGCATGCAAGTTTTAATGTGTAGAGTGGTTATTGGGGGGAAAAATGTATTCTCATTTTCAACATGCTTGATTGAGGCTTCAGTGTATGTCTGGGGAAGGACCGAGTTAGAATTTCCCTGACTGAAATGGGATCGACAAGATGACAACCATGTAATGCATATTTGTGGGAAATACCAAAAGGGGAGACATGACTGTATTTTCACTTTCCTCGTGATTTTGACCAAAGCTCAACATTTTATCGTGTACTAGAAGACCTGTTGGAAACCAGAGATCTTGTTACAACAATAGAGGACATAGATGGGAATAAAAAGCATAAGGAGATTTTGTTTAAGATTTCTGGCCCCGTCTTGGTCTTTTTAAATTGGACTCTGCACTAAATTGTATTGTGGAGCTGTTGGTTCACCTGGTAGCAAACACAACATTCTCCAGTTTTTGTTTCACGTAATAAATATTTATTGAGCACCTGCCATCTTTTAAGTTTTGTGCTAGGTGCCAATTAAACAATGGTGAAAAAGACAGAAGTGGTGATCCACACCATCAGGGGGCTTATGGTTTAGCCTAATAAAAGTTAGGAAAAGGTCTAATAAATAGTTATCTCTGCTTTCAAGTTGACAGGCCGAGTGGGTACGACAGGCACAATCCTTCTGCATTATATCTCTAGAAATGGTAGAAAAATATGATTTTTAAAGGAAGGAAATATGTAGTCTCACATGAAGGCAAGAAATAGCCTGTTCTTGCAACCAGATTTCCATCAAAGGTGTTCCATGCCCAGATGTGGCAAAGGCAGAAGCAAGGGGGAGTCCATGATCCAATGTCAAGGTAATTTACTGAGTGCCAAGAAGTGATGATTACCCCAGCCCCTGCAACTCTCCCTCTCCAACCAGGCACCAGCTGGGAAGGCATCTGCCCACCTGTTAGCACAGAGAATGTGGGAGTTTGACTCAGCGTAGTGGGAAAATCCTTGGCAAAGCAGCTACACAATTTCCTCTCTTCTCTAACTTCACCAAAATCAAAGCCAGAGCTTAACTTTACTGGGTCCCTCTTCAGTGGGTGGCAAATGAATAGCCACAAGTACAAAAATGGGAGCAATCAACAATCACCACTTGAGAAAATAGAAACCATAAAACAGAGAAGCAGAACTTACACCTGAAGAAACAGATTGCATAGAGCAGCTTAGGACTTCATTAGCAATGTGAAAAATGCATGATAAACTTGGTAAAGAGAGTAAAGAAAGGTGGGGGAGAATGCTGTATGTTGAGAAAACAGTACATGCAAAGGTCTGGACACAAGACTAAAGGTAACTCCTTGGAGCAGCTAACTGTCCTCCTGTGCAGCTCCTTGGAGGAACTAAATGTTCTCCTATAGAAGGTATGAAGAGGTGATAGTAAAGAGATGAAGTTGGCATCGTAGGGAGAGGGGGGTTTGTAGATCTTTTAAACCATCTTTGAAATTTCAACTTACAGATCAACAGTGTGTCGTTTAAGGATTTTTTGTTTGTTTGCTTGCTTTTGGCTGGGGCTGAGTTTGAACCTGCCACCTCCAGCATATGGGGCCAGGGGCCTACTCCTTTGAGCCACAGGCGCCACCCGGATTAAGGATTTTAAGCAAAGAAATGGTAGTAGGAATGCCACTGATGAACGTACAACTGTAGATCGGAGATCAGAAGTTTTTCTGTGAAGTACCAGAGAGAAAGTATTTTAAGTTTTGTGGGTCATAAGGCGTCTGTACAACTATTGGACTCTACCATTGAAACATTCAAGCAGTTATGAACAATATGGAATGCCTGGGCATGGATATGTTTTTTAAAAACTTCATTTATAAAAACAGGTAGTGGGCTTGATCTGTCCCATGGGTGTCAGTTTGTTAACCCCTGATTTAGAAGTAGAGAGATGCTTAACTCAGTGGCTTTAACTTAGTTACCTAGTGAGACAGAAAGGGCTTTTTGTGATTGTTCTAATTCGTTTTCTTCTATGTAACTAAGTCTGAAAAGACTAGCATGAAAAGGTTGGGACTGTGTGTGTAATTATTCTTTATTTCGTATTTGCTGACAGGTTTAAACTGGGGAGCTCTTGCGTTCTTCATCTCAGCCTGGCTGTCCCCTGCCACCTGAGTAGCACCTCTCTCCGCTGCCAACATGGCTGCTTCTGCCGCTGGGGCAGACCAATTATCTCCTAAATGGTTTGTATTCACCTACACTTCAAATACGTGGCTTTGGGGCTGGGGTGGTGGGGAGATAGCAGTGTCTGGAGCTCTCTCTACTCCGGGTGTCCATTATGCAGGCGACACATCAGTCTGCTCAATTAAAGGGCCCGAGACTACAGGGCGACAGTATTTCATGTATATTGCCACCCCACCACAGATGCTGTTCAAATACCTGACCTGGAGAGCCCTTTTCTGCTTAGCGAGGTACTTTATCCTAGTTTAAAAATAAATTACAAAAAGCATCAACCATACTCCTGGAGTAAACCTTCCCATGTTCACTCATCTCAGTATTTTATAAAAAGATGTTTTGAAATCATTCCTCGCCCTTTCTCCCTTTTCATTTTTTTTTTTATTTCAGGCTCCTTTATTTCATGAATATTTCCAGAACATCAACTATAGGCAAAACAGTGACATAATCATTGAAGATAACATTGAGACAAATATATCAATTTTATGAGGAACAAAAGCATTATCTACAAATCAATTATGAGATAAGTGTACTCATTACCACCACTCCTAGTAAAGTTGAAGATCCTAGCTAGTACAATT
>CAUYQV010126920.1:0-52950 GCA_963574575.1 Galagoides demidoff | reverse complement strand
AATCTTTTTAAATTAAATTGAGTAAGTCCAGAATTCACTGGTTTCATGCATCTTAAACTCAGAGAAAAGACACAGAAGAACCTGAGATATTTGTTCAAAGCTCATAATACTTTAGTGGTAGTTAAAATTTAAGAGAATGTGCGTGCATGTATGTATGTGCATGTGTGTATGTGTATGTGTGTATGTGCATGTGTGTTCATGTATGTATGTGCATGTGTATATGTGTATGTTTACTCAAAAGTTCAGGGGGGAAATATTCTTCTTCGGGCCCTCTGCAGTACTCCTAAGAGAGTAAGTGTTCCCCAGACGCAGTCACCTCTGAGGATAATGACTTCGCCTGCGTGTATATCTACATGTACGTGTGTTGTGTGTGTTCTCATTAATATTTTTCTCTGTTTGTGGCACAGAGTGTTTAATTTTTTTTTCTTCTTTTAGTGAATAGTGGAAAGGATAGAGAATTTCAGGAAATAGGAGGAAGAAAAACTGAATCAGATAATCTCCAAGCTGGTTGTTTACTTATTATCTCTTCTGCCTTTCTTATTAAGTGAGAGAAGTATGATTTTGGCACTCTTAATGATGAGATTCAGGCCATTTGATGAAATACCGAGTTCAATCAAGTGAAAAGTCTGAGGATAACTATCTGGGAGGACAAGGACTCCAAAGGATGTGCTCAGTGCTCTGATCTGGGAGGGTTGAGGGTTGCTTACATAGGCAGGGCCCAGGGAAGAGTGGTTGGTTCATTTTATTTGTTTTTGGAAACATATGTTTAACATTCTACATCAAGGAATAGCATTAAACAGATTTTTTGTCTCAATTTTAATCTCAAGGTCATTTGTTCTGAACAGGACACAAAGAAATTAAGGAAGGAAGAAAGTTAATCTATCCCGAAAGATCAATAATTCAGAGCCACACTCTGTGACTCACTCTACAAAGTCAACTTGTCTCAGGGCCCTAATAAGTTTTTGAAGCTCCAAGTAGACAGACTATCTACATTCTCCCCAGATAGACAGACTGTCCATTTTCATTCGTCATTTTGTGTGGGCTGTTAATGAGTCTATTTCTGAGATCCTTGCACCTCAAGTGTGGTTTTGTGGTTAGTTAAACAACAGAAGAACTGTCTATGATCAATCACATTGCTATAACTGGTCACTAATCTTATATAGAAAATGATGTAATCCTGTTACTCTGATTCTACTAGTTGTTTTTATATCATTTGGTTTTGTTTCTGCCTCTTCTCCTTCGTGGTTTCTGCTATGCAAGAGCTGGAGCTCCAGCAATCATGATGGGCTATGAGGTGACTGAGAAGACTGTGGGTCAGAACAGGAGAAAGAGTGTGGGTTCTGACGGCTGAAGCTGCCACATAGCCCAGGCCAGCTGTCTATCTCTGGACTTTCTCAGATGACACAGAAACAAACTTCTATCATGTTTAACGAATGCCTTTATTATAGGTAGTACCAATTGATACCAATGGGTCTTAAAGATTTGTAAGAGGCATTTGAAAGTCCTTTCTGAGCTTCCTATCAGTCACCACCTAAATGCTGGCAAGAAGTTTTTCTGAAGAAATTACTCTGGTTTGGGATCATTCTAACTACTGGAATGTCATTAATGACTGGAAAATCATTAATTATAAGAAAGGATTTTTCCTCATTGTTCCTGGATCTACTTTATTGAATGCCATCAAAACCATTCATTTCTTCTTCACTAGAAAAGTATTCAGTTTCTACTCACAGTCATCCTCCCATCTCCAGCTTCTTTCTTCTGTCTTCCAATTAGACATGGTTTAAAATTTCCATCTGAAATAAATCTCCAGACAATGTCCAAAGGGAAGAACCCCTACCTGGTGTTTCCAATAGTTTTCTGCAAGACTCTCCCTGCTCTTGCTCCTGTGGAAGGAACATTTACTGGAATGTTGGTAAAACTTTCAGCTAATCCTGCACCCTGCAAGTGCCTCTCCGCTGCACAGGAGAGCCAAGGCGGTCATTCTGAGTGCAGGAAAAGGGGTTCAACGTTTCATTCTTCTGAACATTCTCATTAAGAATGCCTACATATGTCCTTTAAGAATTGAATGTTCTTTTTTATTAACAACAAAAGAAGTCATTTACTTTTATGTTTTAATAATCAAAGATTAAATATACAAGACTGATTATATTAACATATAATTCTGTTCTTAAAAAAGCAAAGAAGGGGGAGATACAGTAATATAACTATTTTATTAACAATCACTGTTTTCATGCTGGCTGCCAGCATTCTTGACTTGTGCCTACGTCACTCCACTTTCTACCTCCAGCGTCACTTCACCTTCCATGTACCTGTGTGCTCCCCCTCTCTCTTAAGACAATGCTTACTATGGAATTCATTACTAATTCCATGTAATTCATCACCATTCAAGAAACATGTAGTAATCACCAACACAATGCCAGATATTAAATTATACATCAAAGCAGTCAAATATGAATATTATTATAGATGTTTCATTCCTAAAAACTTTTTATTTCATTTTTTAATTTCAAAATATTAATTGAAGGGTTACAAGTGTTTTCGTTACTTATATATCTTGTATAATGCTTATGTCAGGGTTTCTGGTGTTCCCATCACCAGAATTGTGTTCACTGTACCCAGTAGGCAAGTGTCTGCCCCAGGCCCACTCTCCTCAGCTCGCTCCTTACTGAGCTCTCACGTCCTTTATGTGGCTTGGTCCTGTGTAGACCCATCTACTACATATATATATATATAGAGAGAGAGAGAGCGCCATCATATTTATTTGTACTATTTGTAAATTTCCAGAGGATGCTATATACATATCTTCCCCTATCCATACCACATATACTCCCCTCCACCCACAAATTCTAAGGCAGTATAAAATGAAACTTTGAAAAACTCTCTCTGCCCCTTGACTTCAGTCCACATATGTGATAAGCATCCTGGGATGGTAAATTAACGTGTAAACTGAACTCAGGGTGGTGATCTCCCCAGGGCCCTGCATGGAAGCTCCTTCATGCCAGGGCACTCTATCTGAAAATTCCCAAAATCCATGGGGCTCTTACACATGTGTGCGCAGAGAAATGAACAAGTAGGCTTATTCTGAAGATGAGCTTATAATCAGGCTGACAAATCTCAGGCCTCATGTGTGACTTATGGTGAATTTAAATATGTACTGAACTCAGAATGGTGATTTCTCCAGTGCTCTGCAGAAGAATCTCTTGTCATAGCATTCCCTTTGGAAATTTCCAAAACTCACAGTGCACAGATGTCCTGCAGGAAAAAAAAAAGAATATGAGCTTGTAATAGGATGTGATAAACTCTTGAGGAAACATTCTACCTCATATGTGACGTGACACACTAGAACCATGAGATGTAATAGAACAAACTAAAAGTGGCGACACTCTACTTGGAAGTATTTAGGAGCAAAAGAATAAATAAAACCACAATGAAATGAAAGATGCTATGAAATAGGATGACTAATTTAGACAACTCAAATTAATGATAAAAAGGAACAATCATTAATAGTGATAACTCAGCAGATAGGTTAAAATGATTTGACAGAGAATTAGAAAGAAAAAAATTGAAATTACTGAGAGTTCAGTCCAGAAGAAAAAATAAATGAAAACTATAAAAATGAGAGTAAGAGACCTAAAAGATAATATGGAAAAGTTGAAGTCATTAAGTTTTAAAAATAAGAACAAAATGAGGAAAGTGCAATATCTAAAGAATCTATTTTCTAGAATGGAAAATGCATGGATTCTCAGATTAAAGAAACCTGCCAAGTTCTGACTTCTTAGACGAAAGTCCTGTACAACAGCAAAGAAAAAAAAAAAGATCATCAAAGCATCCATAAAGGAAAGGCTAATTATTTACAAAAAAAAAAAAGAAAAAGAAAGAAAAAAAAGAAAGAAAGAAAAGAAAAGAAAAACTGGACTGTTGGCAAACCTCTTTGCCGCACAGTAGAGATGAGAAGATAAAGAAATGCGGCTTCAGTGTGCTGGATGACATAATTGTCCACCTAGGATTCTCTGTCCACCCCAGCTTTCCTTTAAAGGCAGAATTTGAACTGCTCTTTTCCCAGTAAAACAAAGAACAGAATTTGCCTCTATAGACTCTTGTTGAATCATTTCCTAAAAATGTATAAAGAAAATTAAAAGAAAACATTAGAATCAATGATAAGGAAATAAACTGACAAAACTAGCAATATAAGGATAGATGCAAATAATCCTTAATTATAAAGAGATTAAGTGATGATATTAAAATCTTAACAATGAATTTGGGGAACTAACTATAAGAAAAAAATGAAACACTGAATAACAATAGCAAGGAATTTAAAAAGACGTGATTGGTAGGTGACAGAGATGCTGGTTAGATGTGCACACTGCTGTGTCCAAGATGCAGCTGTAAAGGCAGGGCTAACAGAACAAAAAGCAAATTGTTTCCAATGCAGAGGAAGGAAACACAGCTTGTTTCTGTGGACGCTGTGACAGAGCACCACAAACTGTATTATTTAAAACAGCAGAAATGTCTTCTCTCTCAGTTCTAGAGCCCCGATGCTTAACATGTGTCAGTGGGCGGAGTTGGTTTCACAGGGCCACACTTCTGCTGGATGCTGCAGAGAGAATCCATTCCTGTCCCACTGAGCTGTCTGCTGGCTGCCAGCATTCTTGACTTGTGCCTACATCACTCCACTTTCTACCTCCAGGGTCACTTCACCTTTGGTCTATCTGTGTGCTTGCCCTCTCCCTTAAGACAATGCTTATGGTGGAATTTAGAGACTACGTAAATTTAGAGATCACCCAGGATTATCCCCTCAAGATCCTCTAATCATCTCCACAAAGACACTTTTTCCAAATAAGATGGTATTTACAGGTTCCAGGGATTAGTTCATGGACATATCTTTGGAGCTACCATGCAGCCACTAAAACAGACCTAACAGAAACACAATCTATCAAAACAAAGCAAAAAACAAGAGGAGGAGCAGTCAGGCTGCCCAACACTTCATGACAAAAAATCTCAACAGGAACAAAAGGGGGTAATGAGAAAAGATAGCCAATGATCACATTCTAGTCACTGTGATACTCAAATACCTTGCTTGTCTCAATTTCTCAGCTCAGCCTTTAACCCTGAATCTAGATTGGAGTAATGGAATGCATTAAGTAAGGACTTGGCACACTATGGCCAGTATGCCAAATCTAATGTTTGTAAATAAAGTTTTATTGGAACACAGCCACACTCATTGTTTACACACTTGCTATGGCTGTTTTTCTACTATAATGTTAGAGGTGAGTGGTTGCAATAGACACCACATGACCAACAAAGCCACAAACATTTACTATCTGGTTCTTTCCAGAAAAAAATTGGCCCCACCTTGAATTAGACAATTCATTCCACATGGGAATAGGAAGAGAATTAAATGGATTAAAATTAACTGAGAGGGAAAGAAATCAAGATTACCATCAATCAAAGTCAGACACCTTCCATGGAACCGAGGTTCTCTCAGACAATTCACAAATGAAGGCAAAAAAATTTTGTTTCTTGGATTTGGAAATTTGTATTCAAATACCCTTTGATTGTACAGGATGTATTAGAAGGTTTTCATATCGGTGAAGGGCACATTGGACTGGAGGGGGAGGGGCGGTCAGGCCGCCCAACACTTCATGACAAGCATGTGCAGCCTGTGGTTCACTCCTGATAGAACGCTCGGCTTGGCCTCACTTTATTTTTGCTTCAATTGCAAGCTGGCTTGAATCACTTTGGTAGAAGTAGATGTGGTGTAAATAAATGACCACACATGGACGGCACAAAAGAAAGAGAAAGTGTAGAGCAGAAAAAATAAATCTCCTAAGTAGCTGTATTTTACATGGAAGGTCAGGCTTTGCATCAGTCAGTGTTTATAGGATATTTGTGGAGTGCCTTAAAATGCCAAGGAAATGTCAATGATGGTCACAGCTCTTGAAAACAATAATGTCAGAATGATCTAACTTCGTTATTCCGCTGCTTGACTTTCTCGTCTTTGTACCAGACAGGAATGCCTTTCCTCCAAATTCTCTGTCAGGCTCAGAGATCACAGTGCCTGAGAGCACAGATCAGGGCACCACTGACAGCTTTGTCTGATGCGCTAGCCCCACAGGAAGGATGCACTTAGGCTCTCCTCATTTACAGTAAGCAGTAAGCGTGATGAAACATTTAGGAATCTCACCTTTTCCCCTACCAATTATAGAAAAGAGAAGATAGGAATTCCTGTTTTCTTAAAACAAGAAAAAAAAGAAAGAAAAAAAAAAACCTTTCTGTTATTCAAACTGACACTTGACTGAGTTGCCTTGACAATAGCCTGGAGGATTATGACCGTCTCTGGCTGGAGACACACTTCTTCCTTAGGAAAGATGGCAAGACAGTAGGATCACGCCACCCCTCACGCAGCCACCAGTTCGTTTTGTTCATTTGGTTTTCATTTCTCTTCCCTGTCTTGGGGAACCTCAGGGGAGGGACAAAGTCTCCCCAAACCGTGTTAGTCAGCAGCTTGTGGAAGTACAGAGGAAGAGTGGGGAAGAGGCAACTCTGGGCTCCCCAAGAACATCAGAAGCTACCCTGGTAAGCAAAGCTAAGTTTATTTGGCCCACTGGGGTTGAAACCCTGATAGGCTTTGGTATCTCACAAGGAGGAAGTCGGAGAAGACATTTCAAAGACTGGAGTCTGAGCCCAAGTGGTGCACGGAAGGTCTTTCAAAGCTGGGAACTGAATGGATTTGGATAAATGATTTTTACCTGATACTTTAAGATCCGTGGACTTTGCGCCTGCGGGTTAGGGAGGTGGTCTTAAAGCCAATCTTGATAAGGAATTTTTTGGTTTGATAAGTGAGATGTTTGCCCAGGGGAACAACAATTAGTTCATTATGATAGAAGAGCTATTTACCCAGACAAGCAAACTGTTTGTTCTCATAAATTAATTTGTAAAAATTCCCTGAAGCTAACAGTGGAATGATTTGTTGATTTATAGCCTGATGTTTCTGGGCAAGAGTGGAGTCAGGTTGACAATGATGGCTTGGGTCCAGTTTTGTACTTAGGTGGATTTGGGGAGGTCTCTATTAGTTTGGCCAAACTAACTCCATCTTGAAAAGTCATTCTCTGAGACTCTGTTATAGATGGACATAACTCAGATAAGAGAGACATACGCTATAGGCTCATCCGGCCCAATTACAGACCAGCTCAGTGTCAGACCCACCCACCAGAGAGAAATATGCGGACACACTTATGAGAAGAACCTGCCAGGAGAGTCTCAATAACCAGATGACAGCTTTAATGTTTGGTGGTCCTTGATAGGAACCAGTTCATCAGCTCCCCCTCTGGGCCAGCTATGTAAGATCCCGGCTAATGTCATTTAGATCTTAGCCCCTATGTACCCAGCTATCTATATAAACATCACCGCTTTCGGTCTCCATTTTCAAAAGTTTTTGACAAGGGTACAAGTCAAATCTGTGAAATCTAGAACATAGATGTTTTCACACAATAATTGAGTAAATGAGGTGAAAGCTATGTTGATTGGCTTAACGTAACCACTTTAGAGTGTATAAAAAAAATTAGCACATTGTATACCACATATGCATGAATATATTCATGATCTATGTGTATTTGACTTAATAAAAATAAATGGCTCGGCACCCGTAGCTCAGTGGTTGGGGGGCCAGCCACATACATCGGGGCTAGTGTGTTTGAACCCGGCCCAGGACAGCTAAACGACAATGACAACTGCAACAAAAATTAGCCTGGCATTGTGGTGGGCATCTGTAGTCCCAGCTACTTGGGAGGCTGAGGCAAGAGAATGGCTTAAGCCCAAAAGTTTGACGTTGCTGTGAGCTGTGATGCCACAGCCCTTTACCAAGGGTGACATAGTGAGACTCTCTCTCAAAGAAAAAAAAAAAATATATATATATATATATAATTTTAAAAACAGCAAAAGCATAGACTTACAGGCTAAGGTCATTCCTGTTCCTCCACTCTTGAGAGTTCACAACTCTTCCTCCCTAGATATATTTTCCTGAGTAAAAATGTATAAATTTTGCTATTACTTTTAGTTCTTAGTCGACCCTTACACTTGCCTGGTCACATTCAGTATCTGCTTCAGTTCTTTTTCCTATTGGCTTTTACCCAGCCTTCGGTGGAACTGAAGTGCTCTTAAAGAATTGCCAGTTGAAGGAAAAATGTTTTTGCTTCCTTGGAATTGGAAGTAAGAACTCAGGAGATTTTTTTTTTTTTTCAACTCTGCTTTCTGCTTTCTTAGGTGAAAGATTTGCAGTTGGAGGCAGGCAAGTTGGCAAAGGCGACCCCTCAGATGCATTCTTTACTCAACCCTCTGCTGGGTGCCCAGTCCTGAGAATGAACAAATCAGCAACCAGGAGAGTTGACCATGTTTTTTGGAACCTGATTCTGCCCGTGAGGCCAGATGGTCACGTGGTCTTCTCTTACACTGTAAGGTCTGGCTAATCTCTGTAATCCAGGAGTGGGTTCTTACATATCAAATTCATCTAGAAACGAAACTCTTACTCAGACCAGAATTTTCATGCTGCCAGTGCCCAGAGACTTCTGGCCTTAAGAGTAGAGTTCTTAAAGGCGATGACGGTCAACATCAGGCTGAGTTGGCCGAGATTAACTCATTCTGTGATTAGAAACTGATGAAGTCATTGATTTCTTTGTTCTTCACAGGTTGCTATAGATCCTAAATTACTGTATTTACTTTACCAGCCTACAGTAAAATCCTAATGTGGCTGTTTGTCCTGGGTCCTTAGGAAGTTGGGCTGTGCTTATAATGCCTCTCCTTAGGCTCTGAGGAAGACTGCCATGTCCCTGTCCTGCCTGTATTGTACTGACACTGTTGACATTGGAGGCCAAATCATTCCGTCTGAATTGGCGGAAAGCTGACCAGAGAGATGGCCCTGTGCTCTCTGTTCCCCTGTATACTGGGAACCCTATTCTCCAAATCATTAAACTTCTTATCTTGTTCAAATCTTTGCTGAATCTGTTTAAAGTAGGTTTTTATTATTGTTGTTAATTTGTTTTATTGCTTTTTCGTTCTTTTTTTAAAATGTTAGTGCCAACCCCTAGCTTTGACCTGCCATTTCTAGCAATTGTCACCAAGGCCTTTGTCCTATAATCTTGGAAAGAAGACTGATTGTCTTTACCTTGCTCAAATGGCCAAGCTACCACCCCTCATGGTTTGAAGCACCAAGCTTCACCAAGACAAGTCACAAGCCAACATGGGGCTCTATGCAGACGTAGTTAACTTGGAAGTTCAAACTGGATTTCTCAAGCTTCAGCTCAAACTGGAAATTCTCAACTGGATTTTCCTTCTTCACTGGAATTTTTGGAGGGGGCCCACGACCTCCTGACATTCCTGGCCCCTGTCCAGCCTCTCACTGTAGGAGCTAACATGCTCTTGAAGGCTCCATGCTAAGATCGTCTCACACCCATTTACCTAAGATGTGGCTCACTGGACTTTCAGGTGACACTGATTTCTCAGGAAAAAGATAGAAGTCACAGAGCATGTTTTAGCTAGAGGGGCAAATTGTACAACTATTCCTGCCACCAGCACATCCTGAGCTGCTTCATTCCTGTGACTTTCAAGCTTGATCCTGGCACCCCCTTTCAACCGTGGGTATCCCCATACCTTTCCCATAGTTTCCCCCTTTTTGTTTAAGTTGCCAGGGCCTATCTCTCTTGCCTGGAGGTAAAGCATCTTCCCAAGTTCTGTTACAGAGAAGAGGTTGCATATCACCAAGTTGTGTTTGGTCCTGAGGCTGAGCTCTTTTTTGTTGTTTTTTCCAGATTAATATGAGGGTACAAATGTATAAGCTACGTTGTTTTCAATTTTAAGCTAAAGTTCAAGATGTAGTTGAGCCCTTCACCCAGGGAGCGTGCTGAACATTTATGACGATGGCCAGGTCAGCCCAGGCACTGCCCAGGTGAGCTGCAGGAAAACACACACCCTGTCAGTCACAGTTCCCTAGGCAAGCTCTGTACAAAGGGCTACTCATATAGGGAAAATATTTTCTTTTAAATAGTCCACTGCATCTGGCTTACTTGTGAGCTTAGGGACAGTGACCTTCATCAATCATATGATAAACCAAGTCTGCAATGAAACCATTCCAAAAAACAGCATCTCACTATCAATTTTAGCTTAAAGCTGGCAGTCCCAAAATGAGCTCCTTTTTGAAGTTTAAGTTCATACTCTTGGCTCTACATCTCTGTGTGTGTGTGTGTGTGTGTGTGTGTGTATGAGAGAGAGAGAGATTATGAGAGCAGGAGAGAAGATGGATGAGAGAGGCCCTAACTGTAAGGACAGACTCAGTTTAATAAACCAGCATTTCGGTTCAGCCCAATTACATCGCTCACCTAAGGGAATACTTCCTTGCTTTACTTTTATTTGCTTCCAACCTGGTTTTAAAATCTTTCTTATTCAGTCATTCTTGTGTAGTAATGATCAAATGGCAATTCATGTGGGCCTGAGGTTAACAATCCCTAAGGATTTCGAATCATAAGGTTTCCCATGCCCTTGCAGGGCAAGTCCACATGTGTCCACCAGCCCTAAGCCACCCTTCATCTGCCTCCTGGATTTGTATTGGTAAAATCCTGTTAATGGGAATAGGAGAGGTTACTTTAAAGAGGAAGAGAAATCATGAAAGACCAGCAGTGCCTTTCATCAGGTTCCTGTTTGCCCTTTGTCTTAGCAATGGCAGTGACAGAGAACAGATACGGACTAGTGATGAATCAATGATACTGTTATGAAGTCTTATAGGCCACACCCATATACACCTGTATGTACTATAAATGTCTAATTCTCACAACATCCTTCTGAGATTGGCATTTATATTATTGGTATTGTTAACCATAATTTATAAAAAAGAAATTGAGAAATAAATCTGGTGTATCAATAGTGTGACTTGATTAGGTCACAAGAGAGTAAATAATAGAGGTAGAGTCTAGAGCTTGGCTAATTAAAGGATGTCTGTGTCTATAACGCAAAGCTGATGTCACCTGGGGGCAAATGAGAAATGAAGAGTCTTGGCCCCACCCCAAAGCTGTCCAACCCAAATCTACATCGTAACAAGACCCCAGATGATTCTTTTTGCACAGCAAAGTTTAAGGAGCACTAGATCAGGTCTCTAAGTACAATGTCATGGAAGCTTCAGTATTATTTTTTTTTAATAACTGACTGCCTTCATCCTCAAAGCTTCTCACCAAGAACATTCTCTAGGAATCTGATCAGCAGAGTAAAGAATCACGTAGTCTGGGGCCTTTATTTATTCTTGGCCTACACTGAGGCCATGAGGTACCAGCCTGTTAGGGAAGGGGAGGTGAGCAATAGGCAAGAGAGCAAAGCTTCATCTGCATTTACAGCCGCTCCCCATCACTGGTATCACTTACCTGTCACATCAGCAGCAGCATTAGATTCTCATAGGAGTGGGAACCTACTGTAAGCTGTGTGTCAGTCACGAGCTCCTTAAGAAAAGCTACTGCCTGATGATCTGAGGCGGTGATGCTAGTACTGGGGAGCAACTACAGATACAGATTATCATTAGCAGAGAGGTTTGACTGCCCAGAGACCACAACAAATCAATTGCTTGCAGACTCATATCAAAACTATCCCCTTACCTCCATGGTCTGTGGAAAAATTGTCTTCAATGAAACTGGTCTCTGGCACCAAAAATGTTGGGAACCACCATTCTTGGCTTTTATTGAGTCTGGGAAGTCATTTTCTCATTTCCCCAATGTTATCATGACTAAAAAACAAAAGCAACCATTTCAACAAAAGGACAAAAAGCAGGAAAGGTGAAGAGAGTGTCCTCAGGAGACTATTTCCTGTCCCTTTTGATTTGAGGTGCTGCTCTGGGAAGCCCACACCATCACGACACGGCTGGAGAAGGCTGAGAGCTGCGAATGGGTCATCCCACACCTGCGGCTAATGTCCTTTCCCAGGCGGCCAGGCGTGCTTCTGTTTCACTTGTCTTGGGCTGTTGAACACTCTATTGAGAAATTTTCACCATGAAGACTAGAATGGCTTAAGAGTTTTCTCTCTCTCTGGGAGGTCCAGGCTAGCAGTGCTATGTAATGATTTGCTCAGGCCTCTACAAACATGTCAATCTGCAAATACTATTGGCCCAGGAACCTGGAGGTTGAATTCTGTCCTGCCCGCCCTTTGCCCAGCCCACTTGTTCTCACTGGATATCGGTAGGTTTACCTATTACCCTGAAACCAAAGACAATTATGCTGGATGATGTGTAAATTGCTCTTGCTCTGATTACACATGAGATTTGGAATTAATTCACATCTGATCCATGATCTAATTGCGGAAGCTCAGTGTGCTACAATGGTTTTAAAAGTTGACAGCCCACCCACTTCCATCCAAACCAAGTAATAGTTGTCCCCTAAGTCATTAGGATTTCCCAAATTTTATTCTATTTCCAAATACTTCATTATTCCAATAGCTTTTTTTGGTACACAATTTTTATTTTAAATTAAAGGGATTTGTTGTTGAATTTCTTTTGATTTTCTTTTCTTTCTTTTTTTTTTTTCTTCAGAGAATTAAAAGGCAAAGTGTTCTGACAGGATTCGAGGCAGGCAAAAGGTTGGAAACTGGGTCAAGGGCACGTCCTTCTGAAGTAGATGTCTTGACAGCTGCTTCCCAAATGGGATTAGGATCTAATTGACAGATTCAGAAACTTTCTAGTTTGTGTTCACTTCTCTGAAATACTAAAACTAGAGGTAGGAGAAAAACTCAAGTAAATTCCAGTAGGGGAGCGAGAGGGAAGGGCTTCTGCAAACGGCCATCCGTGGGTACAATGCACGGTACATGGTACAGTTCCTGGGTGAACTCAGCTACAACTCAGACTTTAATCTTACAAAAGCAAATTATTGTAGGTACCCTCATATTAATCTGAAATTAAAAAAAAAAAGAAAAAACAAAAAAACTCGGTGCTGGGGAGGACATATGGGATTTGAGCGTGGTCTCCAGTAAAATGTGGACCTAACAGCCTAGAGGCGGGAAGAACAACTTCATCCCTGGATGGGGTGATTGAGTCCAATGAGGCCTTCAAATGGGAGAAAAGCTCACCTCTACAGACTTGTAAATTTGCAGAGTGACATGTTAATCATGGGGCATTCTTTCATCCGTATTTACTTGTGCCTTACTTACTTACAGTCAGAGACCGTGAGAGCCAGACAAGGGTCCTCCCTCTCAGCCATCACATCCCAGCGGCTATTAGTTATTGCGATGGCAGAGAATGGAAGAGACCTAGAGCCACAATGCATGTTTTAATACGGAAAGGAAAACAGGTTACACTAGTTTCTGTGAGTGTAGTCACAGGAGCTCTGAAGGTGCGTGTGGGTTTCATGGTGGCAGGGAGGTTTCGGAGGTGCTGGAAGCCAGAGAGCCTCTGTCTTCACTTTTCCCCTGGAAATGACGTGGGTATAACAACTACTGAAAGGGACCCAGGCCCAGAAACAAGTTTCATCTAATTATTAAATTCTAGGTTGTTAAAAATGAAAGAAAAGGGAGCACCGAACGGCCACGCCTCTAAGTACAGACTCTGCCCACCTAGGTAACTGTCCATGGGGGTCTGCTTTCTGTGGAGGGGAGCCTCACGTTTACTTTGCCATCCACAGAATAAGCCATCAGCCACGGTGGTGCCACCACAGCCACACGGGCTGTTATCTGCCCGCGCTTACTACCTACCATTAAAGCTGAAGGGAATGTGAATGAGAAATATTACAACATGCTTTGTAAAATTCACGGGCCATTTTAAAATTACCCACTGCCAAACGGAATATAGAGGTTTGCTTAATCACAAAATTTAACTCTCACATCTTCCCTTATCCTCATTTGCAGATACTCAGCACCCATCCAATTTGCAGCCAGAAAAGCTACATTCAATTACTTAATGCAGAATTCAAACGCATTTTACCAAGGGTTACTCTGCAAGATTCTTTTGTGTTTTGTCTTCCCTCTGAAAAGAGTGTATATTGAAGGTTGTCGACCATTCTTCCTGAGCCCACAGCTTTATGTGGACTCAGAAGCCTCACGATTCGGCAGCAGCTGCAGGGAAGCTGAAACAATGCTCTTCAATAAACAGGCTTTGTCTGCCTGGCTGCCAGCAGCCGCTCCAGGAAGAGGGCGGGAGGCAGCACGCCCCTGCGTATTCCCCACAGACGCAGCGCTCCTGCTCACAGCTTCCAAATCTGTCATCTTTCAATTCTGTTCTTGCCAAATTCCTATCCTCTCTGGCCAGGGACACAGACATAAGCTTCTTTTCCAGTCTCTGGGGTCTGTGGTCATTCTAGCCTGGTGAACGTTCCCTTTCCAGAGGGTGGGGGATCCGATGGGCAAACGCCCCATGTTTTAAGAAGTGCATTGCATCCCAGTGCCCGCAGAGGCATGTGGGAATCAAGTGTTATAAATGCAAACATGAGGGATCGTAGGTGAAACTTATAATCAATAAATTGCAGACGCTGAGGTCTTTTGGAGCCCTTAGGCATCTTCGTGTCTGCCTACGTGACTGTCCTCGGAATGATCCCAACAGTCACCTTACTAGGAAGAAGATGGAGATGCACTGAGGTTATGAGGCTCACCTGGGCACCCACACCAAGAAAGGCGTGATCAGGGTCCGGGCACCTGGCTTCTATTTGACCAACTTGATTTGAGTTGTTAAATCAAACAAAGAGGAGGAAATCTTTGGGCTGGGTCTTAAGGTAAATATCTACATGTGGTAGACAAAAAAAAATCTGAGAAAAGGTAAAACTGTGTGTGTGAAAACAGACATGCTAAGAGATGCTGTTTAAAAAACTTCAAGGATCTAGGCAAGATCACACGTGGAGGCCATGAGAGGGAGCGGGCAGGGAAGAGACTAGGGGAGGCTTCAGGGCTATTGAACAGACCGGTGGACTTTCAAGCTTTCAAGCTCCGCTAAGGAGTTTGTATTTATCTGGGGGTCATAGGGAAATGCTGACAGGCATAATTAGGTTTCCACTGAGATTGTGATGCGATTTTGCTCACACTACAATCATCCTTGATATTGGAAATTAAAAATATCAAAAGTAGGGAGCACATCTAGTTATCCCCCCATGGTGTTAAGAGAAGAATTTGCTGAAAAAATTCAGCAACTCTCCAGAATTAACAGGCTAGCCAGAATTACGAAGAGCAATGAGAATGATATTTCAGAAACATGGATTCAGGTTTACCATGTAATCTGGTGTTTACAACAAGTGTCCAGTTAATGCCTAGGAAGGACGAATTTAGAGGGTGGTAGACAGGGTTGGTGTTTTTTTTGGAAAAGGAATTTCTATTAAGTTTTGTTGGATGTGAGGGGTAAAGATTGGAGAGGAAAGTACAGGTACATTATAAAAAAAGAAAATTATTTGTGGGCTACATGGAGCTAAATCTTTTGGTTAAAAAGACATCAGGGGAGGGCTGGGCTCAGTGGCCCACACCTATAAACTTAGCATTCTGGGAGGTTGAAGCAGGTGGACTGCTTGAGCTCATGAGTTTGAGACCAGCCTGAGCAAAAGCAGGACTCCATCTCTACTAAAATAGAAAATCTGAGGCAAGAGGATCACTTGAGCCCAAGAGTTGAAAGTTGCTGTGAGCTATGATGGCACAGCACTCTACCCAGGGCAACAACTTGAGACTCTGTCTCAAAAATAAATATACATATATTTCAGGGGAAAAAGACCAAGGTGATAATTTTAGGGGTGAAAAGCAACTGAGGACATTGGGGACTGACCAAGGGCCTGACAGTTTTAGGGAGTTACTCAAGACAGGGTTCAGGATTCTAACTTTCAGATGATTAGAATAAAGAATTTTGTCCCAGCCAGAGTTATTTTTATGAAGGATTGGAACTGAGGCTAGATGATGTAAGCAGAAAAGGAGTATCTTGAAAGGATGTCAGGGACCTCAAGAATTTTCTAGGAATTCTGAAGAAATGGGTAGTGAAAATGAGTAGGAATAAGGTGATAATAATTGAGCAGCCCAGATAACACTGCAGAAATCATCCCCCGGGGATCTGCAACCTCCATTGCTGAACACAAGCCTTTGCCAGAGCCTGGATGACATTCTTCCTGTGACTCACAGGGAAGTCGTCTCAGCTGCTTTCTGCCTCTGAGTCCAGCTTCCAAACCCAGACTAGGTGGCCCTGGTATGCTGAGTCTAGGTCAGGGACTGAAAAGGCATTTGGGTACAAAGTAACACACACAAAAAGTTGTTCTACTACAGTCTGTTGCTGTTGCTGTTGGAGCACATGTTCATGCATTTTTGTTTTGATTTTATGGGAATTGCTGATATGGTCTCTGGAAGTGTTCTGTGTTTCCTAAATCATCTTCCAAATCACTCATTGTGAATTATGGATTTTATAACAGCATCCAACACCGTGCTGAAAGTCCAGGATTCTTGCTCCTTGACCAGGACACTCACTTAGAGGAGGCCAGAGGGTTTGTTTTGTTTGGCTGATTGACTTTCTTTTCTTCCCTTCCCTTCCCTCTCCTTCCCTTCTCTCCTCTCCTCTCCTCTCTTCTCTTCTTCCTTCTCTCTCTCTTTTCCTTTTTTTTTTTTTGCCTTCCTTCCATTGAGAAACAAAAAAATTCACATTACATGAAATTTACCATTTTAGCTATTGTGAAGTGTACAATTGTATTAGTAAGAACTCTCCAGAGAGGTAAAACTAGTAAGATAGATAGATGGTAGATGGATAGATGATGGATAGATAGAGAAATGAGAGGTAGATGACGGATGACAGACAGAGAGATGAGAGCGGATGTTTTAGGGGAATTGGCTCACGTGATTATGGAGGCCAAGTGGCCCAAAGGCCTCTGTGTGCCAGAGACCCAGGGATGCTGGTTCAGCCCAAGTTTGAAAGCCTCAGAAACAGGAAAGATGATGATGTAATTCTCAGTCTGAGAACCTGGGGGTGGAGGGTACTGCTGGAGCATTCCAGAGTCCAAACACCAGAGAACCTGGAGTTCTCAGGTCCAAGGGCAGGAGGAGACGGGCGTCTCAGCTCAAGGACAGTGAATTTGCCTTTACTCTGCCTTTTTGTTCTATCCAGGCCCCCAGTCAGTTGAAAGGTGCCTGTCTACACTGAGGGCAGATCTTCCCACTCCAGCCACAGACTCACATGCCAACCTTCTCCTGAAACACCCTCATAGACATACCCAGAAATAATGGCTTGCCAGCTATTTAAGTATGCTTTAATCCAGTCAAATTGACACCTAAAATTAAGCATCACTTCTTTCAGTGTTGTGAAATCATTATCACCATCTCATTCCAGAACATTCCAAACCCCCCACCCTGAAAGGAAACTCTCTACCCATTAACCAGACACTCCCCCGAGTCTCTCTCCAAGCCCTGGTAGCCATGGATCTACTTTCTGTCTCTATAGATTCCTATTCTGGATGTTTCATGTGAATGGAATTAGACACGTGACTTCTAGTGTCTGGTCTCTTTCACTTTACAGGAAGTGTTCTAAGTATTATCCAGGTTGTAGCACGTACCAGTACTTCCTTACTTTCCATGGCTGCATAATATTTTATCATGTGTTTATACCACATTTTGTTTATCCATTTATCTGTCAATGGACACTGGGCTGTTTCTCCTTTGGGGCTGTTGTGAATAATGCTGCTATGAACACTGATGTCGACGTATCTGTTTCAGTCCCTGGTTTTCATTCTTTGGAGTACATCCCTACAAGTGGAGTTGCTGAATTAAATACTAATTTTATGTTCATCGCTTTGAAGAACCACCAAACTGTTTTCCATAGCCGTGCCATTTCACATTTCTACCAGCTGGGTAAGAGGGTTCCAATTTCCCTACATCCTCACCAGCACGTATCATTAGTGTTGCAATTCTAACAGGTGGGAAGTGGTATTCATGATAGTCTACCCTGTCCTAATGATCAGTGATGTTTAATATCTCTCCATGTGCTCATCGACCATTTATATATCTTTTTTAGAGAGACATTTATTCAGGTCCTGTGTCTACTTTTTAACTAGGTTATCCTTTCCTTGTAAGGGTTTAAAGAATTCTTTTTAAATTTTTTATATGAAAGCTATAACCTAATAACAACCTAAAGATATGGGGGGGGAGGGAGGAGGGAGTGGCTGGAGAGAGGGGGATTCGAGGGTTCACTTCTGTGGTTCATCTTACAAGGGTACAAGTGAATCTTTCTATGAGTAGAATATGAATGTTTTAACACAATAACTAAGAAAATTACATGAAGGCTATGTTACCCAGTTTGATGGAAATGTTTCGGATTGTGTGTGAAAGCACCACACTGTACCCCAGAAGTGCATTAATGTACACAGTTACCATTCAATAAAAAAAATTATTTTATTATTGGTATATAATAAATGTACATAGTTTTGGATTATACATGATGATCTAATAGGTTCATATAATCTGTAAAGATCAAATCAGTGTACTTGGGATATTCCTCATCTTAAATATTTCTATTTTCTTTATGCTAAAAAACATTCAAATTATTCCCTGTTAGCTATTTTGAAATTTCCAATAGGTTCTTATGAACTATAGTCACCCCACTGATCTAACAATAGGTCTTATTTCTTCTATCAAACCATGTATTTGTACCCATTAATCAACTTTTCTTCATCTCCCCTAGGTGTTTTATTCCTTTTTCATGCTATTGTGAATGGAATTGCTTTCTTAGTTTCCTTTCAAATAACCTATTGCTGTTCTATATAAATGCAACTGATTTTTGTATATTGATCTTATAGTCTACAATTTTCCTAAACTCATTTATTAGCTCAAAAAGTTTTGTGAGTGGCAGGGGGATTCTTCAGGATTTTCTACATATAAGATTATGCCATCTTCAAATGTAAATAGTTGTATTTCTCCCTTTCCAATCTGTATGCATTTATTTCTTTTTCTTATCTAATTGTCCTGGCTAGAACTTCCAGTACTCTGTTGATAAGCAGGGTCAAGAATAAATATCCTCATCTTATTCCTGATCCTAGGGGAAAAGTTTCCAATATTTCACTGCTAAGTATGATGTTATCTCTGAGTTTTTCACAGATCCCCATTATTAGATTGAAGAATTTTTCCTCTGTCTCAAAAATTGCCAAAACCGCTGTTCTGCCCAGTGAGAAAGACTCAAAGACTCAGATGCTATTATAGTAATGATTACGATTTATTAAAGCAAAAGGATGAGATTAAAACTAATCAAGGGAAACATGCGTGAGTGATGTCTAAGGAGAGCAGGTGCAAGCTTCCAGTGGCCCTTTCCCAGCAGGATCACAGTGACATGCTGCGTTCCCTCAGCAGGGATGTATGCCAGCATGTGCAAGGTGCTGTCAGCCATGAGAGCTCAACCTCATCTTTGTTCTAGAGCTTTTATCGGGGTGGAATTTATATAGGTCTACAGAACCTACATGATCGAATCTCAGCTACTCAAGCTCCAGCACCCAGAAAAAAACAAGCATTCACCACAAATCATATTTGTTAGCATAAACCATCTCATCAGTCTGGAGCACATGGCCCACAGCCACAGGGACAGAAGATCAGGTGTTCATCATGTGTCACACGTGTTAGGCAAGGGTCAGTCCTGAAGTCAGGTCTTTCCTGTGGGCGTGCAGGGTTTCAGTGTCCTACGATAAGGATGGCTGAGTTAACCCCTTCCTACACAGTCTCTTTTACTCTGGTTCTTGGCATGGATTCTCTTATGGAAAAACAGTCCTAATTTTCTGGGTACCAGCATTTGATAAAGCATTTAAATATCTGATACAGCAATAGCATAAGCATGAGTATGTCTACCACTTGGAGGAGTCAGTTTGGAGTAGCTGTAGACCTAAGGAAACTAATAATCCATTTTATGAAGCCATTTTTCATATTTTTGCAATAATCTGATTAGTCAGTGCTCACTTGAGCTATCCCTTTTTTTTTGTACCTTGCTATAAACTTGTGTGGAACTATTTAGAACAGTATTAGCTGGTGCTCAGCTAATCCATTCTTCCTCAGGTCATTTATTTTCCATTGACTTTACATCCTGGGGAGAGTTTACCTCAATCTCTTGTATTTGATCATTGATACCAGTATTACCATATGACTGGTGTATTCATGGTAGTTGAATCTTACTCTCAGTGTCACAGTTTCACCATGTCACAATACCGTTGTAGTACAAGCCAACTTTAATGCAAAACAAATCAGTAAAAATTACAGAGGTGCTTCCCTTCCCAACAAAACTATCCTTCTCTCATATACCAGATGTTATTATGGACAATTGTTGTTACAATTATCCCATAATTCAGTTACTTCTGGGTTCCAAGACAGCTAGGGATAGTCACTCACCTTATCTAAGTTCACAGGCTTGTACCGAGGCTGGTGCCAACTGTGTGTTATTATATATCTGGGTGCGTTTCCCACCTCGGGGAAGACTCTGGTGTTACTCAGAATTGTTCTTGTCCTTGCTGGCTGTGCTGCCTATTCTGATGTGCTAACTGTTGGAGTGCATACAGTTACAGAGCATCAGTGTAAACTGAAAGTGCCCCAGAGATTTTGCATCAATTGAAGGTCCACAAAATTCCCACAGGTCTACCCTTTGAGCCTCCGCAGTGGAAGGGGAGCCATTGCCCCATGACTATTACGCCTTCCATCTTTACAACATCCTCAAGAGGCCCTGTTGGGTCAGGATGCTGTCCCTTTCCTGACCCAGGATGCTAACATTATATACTATTATCTGTTGAGCCTAAGGACCCACTTTATTAAAAGCTCCATCATTTTTTGATGTTTATTTCAATCCTTGGCCTCCTACTAGAACTGCTTCTAATCAGCTTATTCTAGTTCATAAATCTTTTCCTCTGAATGCTACTCCTCATTAAAAGCAAATCCAGCTTGTGCCCTGATGCCCAGATGGGCACTTAATCTTGCTTAAAGCTCTTTTCTGCCTTAGAGACCAATGTGGCTTACTTAATCCATTGTCAGTGTTACTGGCATCCCTGCTTCTGACACTTGTGTCTAAAGTTGCAGCCCTGGCCTTGGGACTCCTGCACCAGGTAGATAAATAGAAACTTGTGGTGAAGTGGAAGATTTGAGGTAATGAGAAAGAATTTTATAGTCATACCAGCATCCTCCCCCATGTTTCTTCCCTGGATCTCCAGGAAAAGTGGAGGAGTCCATGGAGTGGAGACTTTTCCCTGGCATTCCTCATGTTGGCCATGTCCACACGCGTGAAGTCCTCTGAGTTAGCCAACCCATCACACCTTGATCTCCTCCTGTTTTAGACAACAAATGTTTCAATGACCTGTTTCCATTCTCTAATAAACCACTTCTCTAAGATGATGCATAACATGATATGTTCATCTGATGTATTATTTTTGCTTTGCCTATTATTGGATATTATAGGCTGCAAAGCATGTTCCGTGGTCTGAAAAATGTAACTTGGCCATTGAGATTGGTTCAGTATCATCTTCTCTGGTCTGTTTATAGCATTTTTGTGATGGACTGAGCTGCGTCCCCCTAAAATTCATATGGTAAAGCCCAATCTGCACAAATGAACTGTATTTCAGGGATACTTTAAGAAAATAATTAAGGTTAAATGAGGCCATGGGTTGAACCCCCATAGAACTAGTATCCTTTTAAGAAGACAAAGAGACATAAGATCTCTCTCTCTCTCTCTTTTTCCCCTCCACCCCCAACTCCTACAGAGGAAAGGCCATATGAAAACACAGCAGGAACATGGCAATCTTCAACCCAGCAAGAAAAGCCTTACCAGAAACTAACCCTGCTGACTTCTTGACTTTGGACTTCTAGCCTCCAGAACTATGATAGAATAAACATCTGTAGTTTAAGCCACCCAGTATCTGGCATTTTATTACAGCAACTCAAGCAGACTAATAACAATTTGCACCTATCATCAAGTCTAAAAAGTTCAGTCCAGGGCAAATATCTATTTTTATTGGGACCCATTTATAGCCTTTGGGGGTTACTGCTAGTGATCCAATGATGTCCATACACCAGCTATGTGCAGGGCCTTCCCCCTGGGAGGTACGCCCCACAGCCATCAAGGATTTCTATCTCTTGAGCTGGCATTTTGGTCTTAGAAAGTGCAAGAAGAATTTGTCAATGATCACCCATCTCAGCATTGCTACAGCAACCCATGTGCACTCATTTCATGAATCCAGATGGCCACCTGAAGTGATGCCCAGGGTATCCTGATTTCAACTGGTTCTAATGCCTTCTGATCATGGAAGAAGCTTCTTCTGACAGTCATCAATATGCTGTACTTTAATGTGTCTCTTAAATTCTCACCGTGATTTACATCATGGATGTGCCCTTTACAAGCATCTCTTTAATAACTTAGTTTTCCACTGCCCATCTGCTGGACCATATAGTCAGGACACTGGCCACCACCCATGAGTCAGTATACACTCAACCATTGTAACTTTTATTGTTGTTAAATCCCTCAATCATTGCAAGAAAAACAGTGTGTGCAATTTAACCAGAGATAGACCATTCATATCTTCAGTTAGAGTTTCGCACTGACTAGTTGCAGAGTGGTGCCTTTCAAACAGAATGCTGGGCACCTACCTTGAATTGCCATTCATAAACCAAGCAGCTTTTCATCCGTCAAGTAACAGTTTTTAAAACAGCACTTTGCATATGGTAATAAGATACGAAACTCCCTCATGTGGTTCCAAAGTCAGCCCGGTAGGAAGGAGGCTGCCTGCTCATGTGCACTGCCAGGACCTATTTGCATTCTTCCAGTGCATGATCCTGTAGAAAACGTTTTCATTTTATCAAAGAACTCTTTCTGACACTGCTCTTCATTTAGGGGGATTCTCTGACATTACCCAAGACATGAAGAGTATTTTAGGTTTCAAGATTATTTCAAGTTTTCCAGTCAGATGGGCACTTTCAATGGTATGTATATAGCACTACATGTGAAAATGTTCTAGTCCAAAATACCAGTGGTCACTGCTTAGCAGCACTTGTGGGCTTTTGCTATAAGCTCCAATTGGCATTAAGTGCAAGTTGCAAAAACATCCAAAATAATCTAAGTCTGGATCATAAAGACCCAAAGGAATTTATTGAGCTACTACTGTTTGCAATTTTGATATAGGCTGCTGTTTTTCTGTTCCCCATTCAAAGATGGTGCTGTGCTTAATTCCAGGGGTCAGCAATGACAATTAATTTTCAGTTGTCCATAGAATTTCTGTCTCTGGTGGGTCCTTCCCAGGTTATTCCAAAAATTTCATCATTTGGGCAGGCTCTTGGTTTTTGGCTAGATCCTCAAGCTGCCTTTGTGACACATGTGTGGTATCACTTTATTGAAGCCAGTTCTCACCTGTTCATCAATCTCTGATATTACCTTGATATTATTAAAATGTAATGTAATATATTATCATATTGGGGACCTGCAGTAAGTTCAAATCCCTTCCAAATAAATTATGACAGAAGCTGATGAATTTAAATAACCCTGTAGTAATATAAGAAATGTAAATTGGGATCCTTTCCACATCAAGACAAATTGAACTGGCTTTTCCTGAGATGAGGATTGAGAAATAAAATTTGCAAAATCAAGCACAAGTCTCCTTTGGTCTTTCATAATTTTTTGCACCACTGAAGCCATATTATAACTGACCAGTGCTATGGTCAGTACCACTTTACTCAAGTCTTGATAATGCAGTTAGTTTCCATGAGTGATCTACATTTCTTATGGGCCACACAAGGCTACTTTGGAAGTTTGTTGGCACCACCACTGTACTTATAACATCATTAATTAAAGTGGCAATCTCTTTTTTACCAGCAGCTAGTCAATAATGTTTCAAATTAACAATACATGGGGGTTCAGGCAATTCTAAAGCTTTCAATTTAGCATGTCCAATTACTAATGGCCAAAGTACTACATGGCTTTTATATTACAATATTAGATAGGGAGGTGTCCCCCAGCAAGACCTACTATCTATCACAATGAAACTTTTAGCCTCAAACATTTTAATTTTTATCCAAATTTCTACCTTACTCTCATCAACTATTGCATCACCATATTTTCTCCGTCTAATTGTAGCCTCTGTTAAGACTTCACCAGAACATTCTAGAATCACACTTCATTGTGTTCTGTGTTGAGAAAGTTTCTTCTTCACTCCTTGATCACTTTACTCATACATGCATATGCTCTTGGGTATCTCAGGAAGCTAGTGGTATCAATCTACACAATGTGATAATGCCTTCACTAATACTTTCTGGTTTAGGAGTTCCTTGATTCTGTCTTTGTACTTTTTTTTTTTTTTTTGCAGTTTTTGTCTGGGGCTGGGTTTGAACCTGCTACCTCCTGTATATGAGGCCAGTGCCCTACTCTTTTGAGCCATAGGTGCCACCCTCTTTGTACTTCTTACAGATTAATTCACATTTTCTACTTCTTGTTGAGTCAATTTTGGCAGTTTGTGCTTTTCTGGGTCTTGGTATGTTTCCTCCCCCACCCAGGTTGTCTAGGTTGTTAGAATACAATTAAGGTCAATAGTAATATTCCTACTTTTATTCTTAGTTTTATTAATTTGAGTCTTCTAGTTTTTTTCTTTGGTCATTGAACTAAAGGCTTCTCAATTTTGTTGGTCTTCTCAAAGAACCAACTTTAGTTTTGTTAATTCCCTCTTACTCTTCTAGTCACTATTTGTTATTTTCACTCTAATCTTTATTTTTTCCCTTCCTATTGCTTTGGATTCAACTCATTTTTATCTATTTCTTAAGGGGAAAGTTGGGCTATTATTGATTTCTTATTTTTAAATGAGATATTTCTAAGTTTCCTCTGGCCACTGACTTTTCTGCCTTTATATAAGATTTAATGTCATGTGTTTTGTTTTTATTCACCTAAAAGTATTTTCTAATTTACTTTTGTGTGATTTCTTCTTTGAGTTGATTAATTTCCACTTATTTGTGAATTTTTCAGATTTCCTTCTGCTATTGACTTCTCATTTTGTTCCATTTTGGTCAGTGATGAAACTTTGTGTTACCTCAATCTTTTAAAATTCATTGAAATATGTTTAGTGTCCAAACAATTAACTGATCCTAGGTAATGTTTCATTTGCATTTGAGGAGAATGTGTATTCTTTTCTTGAGCGGGGTGTTCTGTATATGCCTGTTGAGTACAGCTTATTTATAATATTCCTGTAGGCTTTTGTTGTCTTGCTGATCTTCTGTTCAGTTGTTCTTTCTATTATTGAAACTGGAGTATTAAGGGCTACCTATTATTACTGAACTATGTATTTCTCTCCACAATTCTGTTATTGTTCAATTAATACATGTTGGGGCCCTATAATTAGGTGCATATATGTTTATAATTGTTATATTGTCTGAAGTGATTGACATTTTATTATTATATATACACTTTTTTTTCTTTTAACAATTTTTGTCTTTAAATCTATTTTTATCTGACATTGGTATTATCATGCCAACTTTCTTGGTTACTATTTGCTGAAATATGTTTTCTGACTCTTTCCCTTTCAACCTACAGTATTCTTTGCATTTAAAGTGAATTTCTTGCAAACAGGATATAGTTGAATCTTATTTTTTACCCAGTCTGCCAATCTCTGCTTTTTAATTGTAGAGTTTATTCCATTTACATTTCCTATAATTACTGATAAGAAAGTACTCCCTTCTGCTGTTTTTAAATTTTTTATCTTATGCATTTTTTTGTTTTTTTATTTTTCCTTTGCTGTCTTCTTTTATGTTAAATAAATATTTTCTAATGAACCACATTAATTCACTTAATATTATTTAGTTATTGTCTAAGTAATTGTCCTGCTGATTACAACTTACATTTTAATTTGTAATAGTCTAAATCAGATTAACATCAACTTATTTTCAACAGTAGACAAAAATTCTTATTATATATTGTTCTGTCACCTCTTCGGGTTGTTATTGTCACAAATAATATTTTTATATATTATACAGCAATTATTATAGATTTATAACAACTGCATTATGCAGTTTCTTAATTACTATACAAGAAAAAAGACTTAAAAACCAAAAATATACTACTACTGACTTTTATGTTTGCCTCTGTTGATGTTTTTATGTTGCACTTTGATTCTTCACGTGGATTAGTGATACCATGTATTCTTCTTTTTTTAGCCTGAGGAAATCTCATTAGCATTATTTAAGGCAGGTCTTCCAGTGACAAATTCTCAATTTTCCTTTTCTTAAGAATGCCTCACTTTTTTTTTTTTCAGGTATGGAATTCTATATGATGGAGTCAGGTAAGTTAAATGCCATAAAGTTCTCTTATTGAGATGTGACTATTTATTCTTTACTAAGTACTTCACTGGCTGTTGGTTGCTAGTTCTCAGAGTTCTAAAAATGTTTATTCTGAAGTTTTGCCAGTATATTTATTGTATCTGTGAAGGGTTGGACTTTTGGCATTCCCTATTTCACCCTTTTTGCTGATGTCACTCTTTTCTTTCCGCAATGAGACACATTTCTCCAAAGGGTAAGTGATTCTGAATTTCAGCTAAAACTCATCAAATGTGTCACCACAGGAAATGATCAAGACTGAGCTAAATGGAGGGTGGCCAAATGCAAGGCTTGTAGGGCACTGAAATGTACTGAAACCTTGTATACAGCTGGGAAATTTGAACTGTTAACAAAGCCCCAGTCACGCAAAGGTAGTAAATTCAGCAGACCACACAGTACAGTGTCAAAGATCATACCAACCTTGTATATGATTCATTCAAATGTGGATCCTAGGGATTACAATACAGAGGGCATGCCAAGGCAGCACAAAATTCCAGATGGTGGTTAATAAGATTGATCTGAGTTACTTGGGAGTAATATAAAGGGAACAAAATAATGATGTGAGAAACTGTGAGGATAAGAAACAATAAGATTTAGAGTGAAAAATAGGTCAACTCAAGAAATTTAGAACGAGTCTATAAAAAAAAGGAGGGTAATAACTGTTTATTTTTGACTTTTTCATGTATACTAGCTCTTTAAATTTGTTTTTTTGTCCTATATGATTTTTTTTAGCCCACAGTCATAGTAATAAATTTTGTTATAAATCTTCGTTCCATTATGGTTTTTACTATTATTTCTATTTTTAATGACTTTTTTATGTCTATAGAGCAGTTATAGGTTCATAGCAAAATATAAAGGAAATTACAGAGATACCCCAAATATACTCAGTCTCGGTACAGTAGAGCCTCCATCCCTGTCAACACCCTTAATCAGAGTGGTAAGTTCTGCACAATTGAGGAACCTACATTAACACATCATTATCACCCAAAATTCATAGTTTAAATTAGAGTTCACTCTTATTACTATACATTATATGGGTTTGGACAAACTTATAAAGATGTGTATCCATCATTATCATATCATACACAGTATTTTCACTGCCCTAAACATTCTCTATGCTCTGCTATTCATCCTCCCTTATCCCCATAACTCCTGATAACTGATGATCTTTTACTGTCTCTGTAATTTTGCCTTTTTTGGAATGTCATATGATAGGAATCATATGGTTTGTAGTCTTCTTACATTAGCTTCTTTGACTTAGCATCTAAATTTTTGTTATTTTTTATGGCTTTTCCTAGCTTTTTAACTTATTCTTACTGGGCAATAAATCATAGTCACCTGTCCAAATAAATTACAATTTGTTCATCTACTTGCCTCTGGAAGGATATTTTGGTTACTTTCAAGTTTGGGCAATTATAAATAAAATTACTACAAATGTTAGCATGCAGGCTTTTGTATCAATATGGTTTCATCTCCTTTAGGTAAATACTGAAAAGTGTGGTTGCTGGATCATGTAGTAAAATTACATTTAGTGTTGTTGACATGGCCGAATGGTCTTCCAACATGGCTGAAACATTTTTCATCTTCACCAGCAACAAATGAAAGTTCCTGTTGCTCCACGTTCTCACGAGCACTTGGTGTTGTCAGG
Source organism: Galagoides demidoff (assembly GCA_963574575.1). Taxonomy (NCBI): domain Eukaryota; kingdom Metazoa; phylum Chordata; class Mammalia; order Primates; family Galagidae; genus Galagoides; species Galagoides demidoff. Next base: position 25,037 of record CAUYQV010126920.1, on the reverse strand, counting down.
GTTCTAAACTCTGGCCATTCTGATAGGTGTGTAGTGCTGTCAGTGGCATCTTCTTGTTTTTAATTGAGTTTGTCTGATATAAGTCATGGAGCATCTTTTCATAGACCTATTTGATGTATATTTTTTATTGATGAAGTATCTATTAAGGTCTTAGGCCAATGTTTTAAATCAGGTTGTTTATTTTCTTATTGTTATATTATTAAAAAGTTTTTTGCATATTTTAGAGAATGGTCTTTTATCAGATGTGTCTTCTGAAAATATTTTTTTCTAGTCTGTGGCTTGTCTTTTTACTCACTTGACAGTCTCTTTCACCGAGCAGACATTTTTAATATAATGAAGTCCAACTTCTTAATTCTTTTATGGATCATGTCTTTGATGTTGTATCTAAAAATTTATCACCATACCCAAAGTCATCTAGATTTTCTATTTTTGGTCCTAGGGAGTTTATAAAATTCAGTTTACAATAAATTTGTGAATAATTCTGAGTTAATTTTTGTGAAGGGTGGAAGATTTGTGTTTGTATTCACTATTTTGCATGTTAATGCCCAGATGTTCTAGCGCCATTTGTTAAACAAATAAACAAATAAACAAAAAAATCTGTTTTTTTTCCCACTTGTACTGCCTTTCCTCCTTTCCCAAAGCTCACTTTACTGTATTTATGTGAGTCTATTTCTTGGCTCTATATTCTCTTCCATTAATTTATTTGTCAAGTCTTTTGATTTGATTACTGTAGTTGTCTAATTACTGTAGTTGTAGTCTTTGATTACTGTAATTGTTTAATAATTATTAAAGTTGGGAAGTTTTTCAAATTTGTTCTTCAATATTATGTTGGCTATTCTGGGTCTTTTGTCTTTTCATATAAATTTTAGAATCAGTTTGACATCTACAAAATAACTTGCTGAGATTTTGATTGGGATAATCTTGAGTCTAGATCCAGATGGAAAGAATTAACCCTTTTACGATATTGAGTATTCCCATCAATGAGCACAACTTCTCGCCACTTATTCTCTGACTTCTGTCATTAAAGTTTTGTGGGTGTTTTTCATACAGACCTTATATGTACTTTGTTAGATTTATATTTAAGTATTTCATTTTGGGGGGTGCTAATGTAAATGGTATTATATTTTTAATTGGAAATTCCACTTATTCATTGCTGGTATATATAAAAGTAATTGACTTTTATATATTAACCTTGTATCTTACATTCTTGCTTTACAGGAGTTTGTTTGTTGATATGTTTGAATTTACTACATAGATAATCTTGGTGACGGTTCCATGTGAACTGTATTCTGTTATTGTTGAATAAAGTAATCTAAATATGCCAATCATATCCAGTTGTTTGGTGCTGTTGTTAAGTTCACTCTGTCCTTACTGATTTTCTACATAACAAGTGTATCTATCACTGATAGAGATTTAAGTCTAGAAACTATAATACCTTCTTCTTCCAGTTATAGCAGTTACATCTATCTCCCTTTGCAATTATATTAGTTTTTTCTCATGTCTTTTGATGCTCTGTTGTTAAAGATAGACATGCTAAGAATTGTTATGTCTTCTTGGAAATTGACCTTTATATCAGTGTTTAATGCTTCTTTTCATCCCCTGATAACTTTCCTTGCTTTGAAGCCTGCTTTGGCTAAAATTAGTTTCTTTTGATCCATGTTAGCACAGTACGCCTTTCTCTTTCCATTTACTTTTAATCTATCTGTATTTATTTACATTTAAAATGGATTCCTTATAGACAATGTATAATCGAGTCTTACTTTATGATCTACCCTGCCAATCTCTATTTTTAATTGGTGCAATTGATAGTCAATGTGATTATGGATATTGTTAGGTTAATATCTCCCATATTTGTTATTGTTTTCCATTTGTTGTCCTTGGTATTTCTTACTATTTTTGTTTCCCACTGTTTTTCTGATTATTGTGGTTTTAACTGAGCATTTAATGAGATTCCATTTTCTGTCTTTTCATAGCATATCAGCTATACTTCTAAAAATTAGAATGCACAATAAATATTTACAACTAATTTGAGATCACTTTCAAATAACACTATCTTGCTTCACAGGTACTGTACCTAAAAAAAATAAAATAATCCTAATGCCTCCCCCCATCACTTGTATCATTGCTGTCATTTACTTCACTTATAACCAAATATATATATTTGTAAGATATATACATAAACATGCCTAGTGGAATACATTGTTACTGTAATTATTTTGAATAAAATTTTCTGTAGACCAAATAAGAAAAATAAAAATTTTTATTTTATTTTCACTTATTATTTCTTCAGTGCCATTCCTTTCATTGTGTGTGTTATTTTATTTCTCTCTAAAAAATTTATTTTAATATTTCTAGCAAGGCAGTTCTAGCAACAAGAAATTCCTCCAAAAAATTTATTTTTGGTTTTGTCTGAGAAAGTCTTCATTTCTCCTTCAGTTTTGAAGGATAATTTTGCAGTATACAGATTTCTAGCTTGGTGACTGTTTTTCTCTCAACATTTTAACCATCTCCAACCACTCTCTTCTTGCTTGCCTGGTGTCTCAGAATAAGTCCGAAGTAATATTTACATTTGTCCCTCTATAAGGAAGCTGGGTTCCTTATACCTCTGGTTTCTTTCAGGAGTTTCCTTTTCTTTTACATTTGATTTTCTATAGTTTGAAAATAGTATGCCTAGTAATGATTTTGGCATTTATTTTGCTTTGTGTATTTGGGCTTGCTGAATCTGGGACTTAATATCTGACTGTAATTTGGAGAAATTCTCCATCATTATTTTTCAACTATTTCTTTTGTTCTTTTCTTTCTTCTTCTAGTATTCTCATCACATGTGCCTTTTGTAGTTTTTGCACAGCTTGGATATTCTTTTTCCTTTGTCTTAGTCTTTCTTACCTTTGCTTTTCAGTACTGGAGATTTTTATTGATATGGTCTCAAGCTCAGAGATTTGCTCAGAAATTGTCGAGTTTGCTAATCAGTCCAGTGAAGCTTTTCTTCATTTGTTACAGTGTCTTTTGTCTCTAGTGCATTTTGTTGTTGTTGCTCTGTCTTAGGACCTCCATCTCTGTGCTTATGTTCTTATGTTGCTCATCTTTTCTTGCAGTTGCCTATCTGTCCATTAGCGCTCTTATCATACTAATCATAGTGGTTTTAAATTTCCTGAATACCTTTTAGTGTTCATCGTAAATTTTGTCTTGATAGCTAGACATGATTTACTGGGTAAAAGATAATGCTGCAAATCTTCCTTCAGTAATGCGACAGTAAACAGGGTGGGGGGGCTGGGCAAGGAGAATTCCATAGTCCTATGATTAAGTCTCAGTCTTTTAGTGAGCCCAGGCCTCTGGACTGTGACCTTGACAAACGTTTCTCAGTGTTTTGTTCTCTTCTACCCCTTAGGTGGAACAGAAGGGATAGAGTGTACTAGGATTGGGTATTTTCTTTCTTTCTTTCTTTCTTTCTTTTTTTTTTGAGACAGGAGTCTCACTTTGTTGCCCTGGGTAGAATGCTGTGGCATCACATCTCATACCAACCTCCAGTTCTTGAGCTTAGGCAATTTTCTTGCCTCAGCCTCCCAAGTAGCTAGGACTACAGGCACCTGCCACAACGCCCAGCTATTTTTTGTTACAGTTTGGCCAGGGCCAGGTTCGAACCCCCCACCCTCGGTATATGGGACTGGCGCCCTACTCACTGAGCCACAGAAGCTACCCAGGATTGGGTATTTTCTTTCTCCTACAAAGAAGACTAGAGTGGGCTAGAGTTGGGAACCTTCCTATCCCCTGATTAGGCTCTAATAAAACCCCAACAGGTTCGTCTCTGGTTAACTAGTTTCTCCTGAAGGTAGATCTTAGTAAGAACACAGTGTTCTGAAAATGATTTCCTTTCCCTTCCCCCTGAAGGAAACTAATGGGGATTTTTTTCCTCCCATATTTACTGTAATAACCTGTAATAACCAAGTACTTGAGATAAAACACAGAGATTTTCCTTGTGACTTCACTTCTTTTATCAGCATAATAAGAATTGTGGATTTTCCCATTTGTTCAGCCATTTACTTGTTAAAACAGAGTGGTGACTTCCAAATTCCTTCTCTATGGAACTGGAAACCATAGGTGCTGATTTATTTTTATTTATCTATTCCTCATTCATTCCTAATTCCTCAACTAATTGAATAAGAAATATTTACCAAGTATACGCTGTATCCTACTAGGCCCTGTAGATACTGTAATAGACACAATAGTCTTAGACATATGTTAATAAAACTTTCAATCTGATAAGGATGGATATAAGCATATTTCAAAAACCCCATAAAATATAAAATTATCAATTTTAATAGGAATATTCATCATATAGTATGTACAAAAGACAAAAGGCCACAAAAAGAAAAATAAAATTATCTCTAAATCTTTTTTCCATTTAAATTTTCATTCGAGTTTTCCTAAAATAGTCATCACTTGCTGTCACTCTGTGTTTCCAAAATAACTTACTAATTATCATTCAGTAAATATTTATTAGGTGTTCAGTCTATATAGAATGTGTAGAATCAAGGGGAAATATTTTTCTTGTTTGTTTTTCTCTTTTGTTTTTGAGACAGTGTCTCAGTTGCCCTAGGTTTGAGTAACCTAGTGTCATAGCTCACAGCAACCTCAAACTCTTGGGTTTAAGTGATCCTCTTGCCTCAGCCTCCTGAGTAGCTAGAACTACAGGAGCCTGCCACAACACCCGCCTGGGTTTTGGTTTTTTTTTTTTTTTTTATAATTTTAGTAGAGATGGTGTCTCCTGCTTAGGCTGGTCTCCAACTGCTGATCTTAAGCGATCCACCCACCTGAGCCTCACAAAGTGCTAGGATTACAGGTGTGAGCCACTGTGCCTGGCCATTTTTCTTGTTTTATAATCTTTGTCTAGTCTTTCCAGATCTTCACAATAACTTCTACATTCATAATCAACTTCATGAGCCAGGTTTGGTAATGCCTGTAATCCTAGCACTTTGAGAGGCTGAGATAGTGGATTGCTTGTGTTCAGGAGTTCTAGAACAGTCTGAGCAAGAACAAGACCCCTGACTCTACTAAAAAAAAAAAAAAAAAAACAAACTATCTGAGCATCATGATGTGTACCAATAGTCCCAGCTACTTCAAAGGCTGAGGCAAGCTGATGGCTTGAGTCCAAGAGTTTGAAAATGCAGTGAGCTGTGATGCCACGGCACTCTGCCAAGGGTGACTGAGTGAGACTCCGCCTCAAATAAATAAATAAATAAAACTCATGGATCACCCTAAAAGGCCCTACATGGTGTAGGGAAGAAGAGTCTTTTACAGGAGACCTAGTTATTGAAATAGGCAGCAAGTGAGTTGAAACTTTAACTCATTACCTATGAAAGGCTCTGGGCAAAATCATGAAGTTTACAAGGTTGTCCTTTGAACACCTTCCCCAGATGCTGGTGTGCCTCTCCCAGTGCAGCTCCAGCTCCTCCCAGCATCTGGACTTTGATGCAGTGTGGACTCTGCCTGCTCAAGCTGTGAGTACCACACTACTCTCTGTGGTCTACAGTAGACCTTTCTTACTCCTCAGCCCTTCCAGTGTGGGGATGACAATGATCCAGTTTCTCACACATTTTACATGAAACACACACTTTATAAAAAATAAAGAACAAATACAGTGAATGCTTCTTATGGTGTTTAACTTGATGCCTTCACCAGATACCATAATACTCTACCTCAATAATTCAGAATCTTCCTACACACACACACCAAACCCCATCCTCCACACAAATTCTAATGAGGAAAAAAATTCATACTGAACTTTCTTATCAGTGACATTTTTATAGGTTAGATTTTTGTCACAAGCCTTAAGGGGAAAATTTTTTGCCTTAAGGCAAATAGTTAATAATCTTTAAAACATGGGACATCTTGAAATATGCTTTTGAATATCATTCTATTGCCAAGAGCGTCACTTTACAGGGACTGAGAATGCCTGGGCTGGCTCAAACAATAGTTTGCCAATAGATAGATTCAATTCCAACCTGCCCATCGCTTGAACATAACCCAAATTGCTCTATTTGCTAAACTCCAAGAGACACTTCAGTTAGATAGGGTAGCAGCAGGAACTGTATGCACTCCAGGAACACCTCTATTATAAACATTCTTATCCTACTCCTTTTCAAAAACCAGTGGATAAGCCATTTATGTTCTGTGTCTGGACCAGGTTGAGCAAAGCCCTAAGACTTTCAGCAGATTGAAGGGTGAGTAGGTGTGGTCAGGCTCTGAACTATACCCTGGCACCACACAAGGAAAGAATCAAGTTTACCCCTCATAGGTGGGCCTGACTTGTATAATATGCATTTAAGTCAAATCCAGACATCCAGTTTAAACAGAAGAGTGGCTTTCAGATGAATGATGGATTAGGAGATGAAAAAATATGTGCAAGGCAGGTGATTCTTAGAGTTAGGATCATTGTCAGCAAATTATGTAAGGAAGCCTCAGGATTCAATCACTAGGTTGGGGTCTGGATCAGAGTCTAGTTATAAAGGAGGGATTAGAAGGAATAAGTTATGTCCTCCACCTAAAGGCAATTGAGACAATAGGGAAATCAAAAGTCCAGGCCGTGGAGAAGGAAAAGCTGCTGAAAAGACAGATCCAAAATTCCCTGAATCCAATTAAATCCAAGTAAATTAGCAAATGTTTATGGAGTCTATGGAGAAGGAATAGGAGAAAGAACAGGGGGTAAAAGAAGGCTTTTAGAGACTTTTTATCCTTTAAATGATAGTAACCCATTTAGGAAAGCAGCATATAAATAGCAGAAAATGTTTAAAAAAAACACAAAAATATCATTTATTATTAAGGCAAAGTGCTAAGAAATGTTACAAGCCAGAACATGCTTAAAAGGTTTGGTTTTGAGCCAAAATAGAATTTTCAAATTGAACCATTAGTTTGTTAACATTATTAGTAGAAGTTGCAACAAATTGATTATGAAAACAATTTTGTTTTATGTTACTGGGCAATCCACCATGAATTTTATAGCATTTTGTTGTGTTTGTTTTTTTTTTTTTAATCAGGTATCTTGGTATGTATGTAACAAGAGACACTTCCCTTCTTCCTCTTTCGCCTCACAATAGCTTTTATCCAGAGTTTTTCTGGAATAGGTCATGGTGAGAACTTCTTACCCATGTTCCCATTCCCCCGGGCTGAGTATAAACAGTTGGTACTGATGTTTGGGCAGGGATGTGCCCTGCTAGGCTCTTATTGTCTGGCTCACTTTGGTTGCATCTCCAAGACAGTATTTTAGTCCAATGGAAATCCATCAATTGTCTAGTTACTAAATTTCCATAGTATCCAGTGACTCATATGAATGCCTCCACCACCTATTCAGTTACAATGACTTCTTTTAAGCTTAGATACAGTCCTTGTTTCTTATGTAAATAGGTTTCTATCTTATCATGCCAACAAACCAGATTTGTTCACCAATAAATTAGCTGCATTGGCTGTGAACATACCACTTTCATGAGAATGAAATAGATGCAGTTCTAACAGACAGGTCAACAAGTAGGGGTATTTCTTCTCTCTACTTTCATTCTTCTCTCCTTTTCTCAAGTCTCTAAAGAAAAATTGAATTAATAGCCATATAACTACTTGTTAATGTGTCAAGGTCTCACATGGGCAACAGATAGTAAAGAAAACACCTAATTTCCTTTCCTTTTTCATTCCATAGATAGTTACAATGAAATAGCCTGTGTTGTGAACATTGCATTTTAATATGCAGAATCCTTTTGGAGAGTTTTAAAAAATCATCCTTTTAATTACAGAAATCAGCTTGAAGCAAAGGATTCGAAAAGCTTTGCCAAAGAGGAAAAAAAATAGTGTTCCAGAAAAAGCCAAAGTAAAGTGTTTTGACTTTATTTTTCATCTGTTAAACTCATGGCAGTCCTATGCTAGCAATTACCATCTTTCAAGTCAAAACTTTTAAGAATCACTACATATCGGCTAATCAACACCATTGTGCAATTCACTAAGAAAGATTTAAAGCTTAAGCAAAAAGGAAAAAAAAAAAATCAAGCAGCTCGGATAAGCTCCCAAAGATCAGTCCTTATCTGAAAAAATTGATAGAATCAGAGTAGAGTGTAATGTCATGATTACTCAGGGCCATTTCTTCATCTAAGCCATTTTCCCAATATTGAACTTTGAATAAAATTAATTCAATTTGAAAAGATCACTTTCTGATCTTTTCAACAGGATGTTTTACAGGTGTCCAGGAGATTATCTCTCTGAGAATCAAAAATAAGAGAGTTTTAACTCCCAAATACTGAAATCAGGGTTAGAAAACACGTTTTTAAAAGAAAAATTAGTCATCTAGTTGGAACAGTCAAGCAGTGAGGTTCTTGAACCATTACTACATTTCACTTTTCCCTGACATTCATTTCCTTATGTTAGAACATGTTTACATTAAGACTTGTTAATTCACCAAGAGATTTTGGCCAGTCACTCCTAACTGAGAATATTTCCCCAAAGATGCACTATTCATTTTGACCTCAAGCAAGAAGAAAAAAAAAATGACAATTCAGAGATGCATAATAGATTGTTTTTGTTATTAAGCTTAAGGAAAAATACTTTGAATCATACTCTCATAATGTTTATGCCATATTCTGACTTCTTGACAGTTTCCCAAGAAAGGTGACTGCATAGGATAATAGAACATCAACTCTCTTGTTTTGTCTCATTGTGACTAATACTTACCCCCATCCTTTGCTCTAAATTATGAATTTGGAAGTTAGTTTGGGTATTGTTAGACTCAAATTAATTAGCATGAGGTAGATCTTAAGTTGTTTTACTAATTTAACAGTAGCTTCCATTTTTCCTATTAAATTAACAACTAGCATTAAGAAACTAGTCAAATTTTGCTACTTACTAGCTGTGTGACCTTAGAAAAGTCACTGGACTTCCATGGGCCTCATTCAACATCTTCATCTGTAAAATTGGGCAGGCGACCATGACAAGAATGCAGGGGATGCAAATTTATGCCTCAAGGGAGTGATTCTCCAAAGAAAGTTTGCAACTATAAATGGTGATACTATTGGGCAGAATTGTGAGATAATTTGAGAAGGGGGAGAAATGCTGGGTGAGAAAAAATCAAGAGGCTTTGGAAATGTACCGAGGAGTTAGGATTTTGACTACCAATCCCTTAGGATGTGATCCCAAACCTTGTAAGCTCCAATTTTGGAAACACAAACACACAGTGGCTTTGTGAGCAAAATCCTAGAGAAGCACCCTAGCCAAGATCTAAGCAGCTATAAAAAATCCAGGAAAATCCAGAGACCAAGAAGTGATTCAAATCAAGGACTTATCTGCTTTTGGTGTTATTCTCTGGTCTTTGCCTACAGACTAGAAAGAAGAGGGGATTTCGAAGAAGAATGGAATACACTATAGAAACCTAACCATAGGCCAACCTGAGATAAAGAACTGAGTTTTGTGACTCACAGAACACAAGACATCCGGGGGCAGGCGTGGTTGGAGAAGGAAACATTGAGTGTTCCACGCAGTCTGAAGAAGCACGTGGGCTTCAAGTCCTTGTGAGTTGTGGTTACAACCAGTGTGGGCAACAAAGATGAACAAAAAGTAAGTTTAGGGTGTCAATTCCTGCCTATCTTAGTTGTTTGAAAGGAGCGTCTAGTCACCTGCTCCATACCTCTCTATAATCGGTGAATATGGTTTCTCCAGATGCCCAGAGCTCTCACTTCTAAAAACACCAGTGAAGGTAGTTTGTTTGTCTGTTGACTTGTTTGTTTTTGATAGTCTATTCTAGAGAACTAAAAGCAAAGGGGAATAATAAAAATCTGTTCACAGTGTCTGGCCATTTTGCCACAGTGGCATAGGCCTGGGATCCAAGATGATCTAGTAAGTGTGAAGATAAGGACCCTCTTATAATTGTGTCCTGCCCCCAAAAGGTGTACCACACCCCTTGTCCCCCACCTCCTTCCGTTTCTCAGCTCTCCCCATATCCCACCACCTACTAGGTACTAGGACACTAATTAGCCTTGTATCAGATTTGAGTACATAGGATTCTTGTTTTTCCATTCTGGTGATGCTTTACTAAGAATAATATGTTCAACATGAATCCAGGTTAATACAAAGGATGTAAAGTCTCCATCTTTTTAGGTGGCTGAACAGTATTCCATGGTATACATATACCACAGTTTGTCAATCCATTTCTGGGTTGGTGGGCATTTAGGCTGTTTCTACATTTTGGTGATTGTAAATTGAGCTTCAATAAACAGTCTAGTGCAAGTGTCCCTGTGGTAAAAAGATTTTTTTTTTCTTCTGGGTAGATGCCCAGTAATGGGATTGCAGGATCGAATGGGAGGTCTAGCTTGAGTTCTTTGAGGGTTCTCCATACTTCCTTCCAAAAAGGTTCTATTAGTGTGCAGTCCCACCACCAGTGTAAAAGTGTTCCCTTCTCTCCACATCCACACCAGCATCTGCAGTTTTGAGACTTTGTGATGTGGGCCATTGTCACTGGGGTTATGAATCTTGAAATTTTGCTGAGAATATGGAGATGAACAGGTTCTATTTTTCTCCTGAATGCAAATTAGGACTTCAGGCAGCCATTGTGGAAGGACAAGATGAGCAACAGAGTGATAATAAAACTGACTTTTGTAGAGAAGACTTATTACAATATATATCACCACAAACAGGGAAAGTTTAACCTCTTCTTTCCTGATTCAACTCTTTATTTCTTTCTCTTGCCTGATTGCTCTGGCTAGGACTTCTGCTGCTTATTAAAATAGAAGTGGTGACAGAGGGCACCCTTGTTCTGTTTCAGTTCTTAGGGAGAATGCTTTCAACTTTTGCCCATTTAGTATAATGTTGGCTGTGGTTTTCTCAAAAATGGCTTTTAAAATTTTGAGATATGTTCTTTCTATGCCTAATTTCTCAAGGGTTTTTATCGTGAAGGGGTACTAGATTTTGTCGATGCTTTTTCTTATCTATTGAGATGATCTATGATCTTTATTTTTACTTCTGTTCGTGTGATGAGTCACATTTATTGATTTGCCTATATTAAGTCATCTTTGCATCTCTGGAATGAAACCCACTTGATCATGGTGAATTTTTTTTTTTGACATGATGGCAAATTCAGGGTACTCATATTTAGTTGAGAATTTTTGCACCTCTGTTCATAGGGGATATTGGCCTATAGTTTTCTTTTTTGTGTATGTGTCCTTTCCTGAGTTTAGCATCAAAGTGATATTGACTTCATAGAATAAGTTAGAGAGAATTCACTCTTTCTGACTGTTTTAGAATAGTCAATATGATCTTTTATCTGGAAAACCCTAAAGATGACACCAAAGTTTCCTAGGACTGATAAATAAATTTAGCAAAGTCTCAGGTTGCAAAATCAATATGCACAAATCAGTAGTATTTGAGTAAATAAAGAACAGTTGATCTGAAAGTCAAATAAGCAACTCAAAAATCATTCACAATAGCTGAAAAGAAAATGAAATACCTAGGAATGTACATAACCAGGGAGGTGAAAGATCTCAACAAGGAGAACTACAAAATATTGATGAAAGAAATCATAGATAACACAAACAGTTGGGAAAACATTCCATGCTAATGGATCAAAGGAATCAACATTGTTAAAACCTGCATACCGCCCAAAGTGATTTACAGATTCAATGCCATTCCCATCAAAATGCCAACATCACTTTTCACAGATCTAGAAAAACTAACCATAAACTTTATGTGGAACAGAAAAGGAGCCCAAGCAAAAAGAACAAATGTGGAGTCACCACATTATCTGACTTCAAATTATACTAACAAGGCTATAGTATCTAAAACAGCATACTTGTATAAAGGTAGAGACCAGTGAAACAGAATGGAGAACCCCAAAATAATACAGCTATGACCACTGATTTTTGACAAAGCAGAAAACAAAACCATACAGTAGGAAGATGCCTTGTTCAATAAATGGTGCAAGGAAAATTGCTGAAGAACAAAACAAGATCCCTTATCTTTGTCATGTACAAAAATTAACTTACAATAGATTAAAGACATAAAAGTAAGACATAAAATCACAAAAATTGTAAAAGAAATGTAAAAAAAATTAAAACTCTTCTAGACATCAGTCTATGCAGAGAAATTATGACTAAGACCACAAATGCAAATAAAGCAGTAACAACAATAAATAAATGGGACTCAAATACACTATAAAGTTTCTGCACAGCAAGGGAAATGATCAACAGATTAAAAGGCCACCTACAGAATGGGAGAAAATATTCTCAAACTATACATCCAACAAAGATCTAATATCCAGAATCCAAAACGAACTCAAACAAATCAGCAAGAAAAAAAAAAAAAAACGTTAAAAAGTGGGAAAAAAACACAAACTGAATTTTTCTAGAAGAAAATAGACAAATGGATAATAATAAACATATGAAAAAATGTTTAACATCACTAATCACCAGGGAAATGCAAATTAAAACTACATAGAGATACCACTTTCCCCCTATCAGAATGGACGTTATTTAAAAAGTCAAAATGCAATAGATGTTGGTATGAATGTAATGAAAATGGAACACTTATACACTGTTAGAGGGGCTGAAAATTAGTACGACCTCTGTGGTAAACAGTCTGGAAAATTCCTCAAAGGACTAAAAGCAGACGTATCATTCAATTCAGCAATCCCATTGGTGAGTAACTACTAAAAGGAAAAGTAGTCCCTATATCAAAAAGACAACTGCACTCAAATGTTTATTGCAACACAATTCACAATTGCAAAGTTATAGAATTAATTTAAGTGCCCATCCATTTATGAAGGGATAAAAGAACTGTGGTATATATATGCATACCACAGAGTACTACTCAGCCATAAACAGGAATGAAATCAAGTCTTTTGCAGCCAATTGGATGGAACGGTAGAACATTATCCTAAATGAAGTGCTTTTAGGAATGGAAAAACAAACACCACATTTTCTCAGTAATAAACACGAGCTAAATGATGTGTACACATGGCCATGTAGCGGTCATCAGAAACTCAGAAGGTGGAGCGGTGTGAGGAATAGAAGGTTACCTGTCAAGTACAAGGTACACTACTCTGATGATGGACACACGCAATTCAGCCATGTAACAAAACACTTGTATCCCTTTAATAGTTTCAAATTTAAAAAAAAAAAATGAAAACCAGCAGGAAGGAAGTCCTGCGGTGTTCAGAGCCTTCTCTGGAACAAGCAGTCACATGAGCCAGCGGATCTCCTCTCTTTCCAACTTTTTCTTTTCTTTTCCTTGAGCTATTTAGATTGGGCTTTCCATTGTTTGCAAGCAAAGATTATTTTAATGGTGAGACAGTTGTTCTCTCTAGCTGGAGCTCTGGGATCCCAGATCTGCCATCAACTTGCCAGGGAACCCACGCTCTCTCTGTGGGACACAGTGTGCTCATATCTAAAATATGAAGATGGGACTAGGATGCCTTTGCAATTATTTCCATATCTAAAGGATCGTGGTGTCAAACTCCTACCAAAGTCTAGTAAACTAATTCTACGTGCTACCCTGAGAGTAAAATTGGTGGGGAGGAAGAAAGAAAAGCCGGGGGCAGAACGGCATGGAATAAAAGGTTTCTAGAGTAAACATGGGTTTTAGAGCTTCAGTAACCTGTGATCTTGAGATGCAGCTTACCACTCAGGAAAGAAATACTTTGCTAAGTGATGGAAAATGTGACCACAGTCACACAGAATTGCTGGTGATGTAAACGTGTGAGCACAACAATCATGGGGACAATCCGAGATATGAAACAGAGTCAGCCTCTGGGAGAAAAATTAAAGCTTGCTTGGAAATTAAGGATCATCCAAACAAAGTCATCTGCTGACTGACTTGTTTTCTTCAGCTTCTCTGTGGTGTCTTATGAAGTGGCTCAGCATTTATGTCATTAATTCCAGGAGAATTGTTGTCAGAGAATATTGAGATTGCTTGCTTAGCTCCTTTCCCTGAACCCCCCACCCAGGAGCGTGCCTGGAAATATTTAAAGCCCAGGACAGATAATCCAATTGTCTTGTTACCTCACTGTGACTGTGTAACATGACAGAATAACGTGCAGTGAAATCATGCTGCAGTTCACAGAGCGCTGATGTGCTGTGTGAAATCAGTCTTTGGAGGAGACTTCATCCATGTGAATGAAGACCAAAGCCTGGGTTGGCATCACCATCCTGTATGATCTGGAGATGGCCAATGTCTACAGCCTTTCCCAGGACCACAGGTGACGGGCGTCCGGGCCATCCTCTCTGTCCCCTGCCGTGTCACTGTCTTCCATGCTTCCTGCTTAGCTCTCTCATAAAGCCACAGAAAAATTAGAGTTGCTTCTCTTTTTGGAATAGCACCTCCCCTTTCTTTGGACCACAGTCATTATGCTTTTCTCTTCCGGCAGGCCTTCCTGGACTTGCCAGATGTAATCCCCACTCGACCTAGCATGCTCCCCTATATTTAATAATACCCTCCCATATGGTTAACATGAGACACTGCTATTCTTTGATGTCAATTCAGAATACACTTTTTGTTATAAAACCCGGAGAATTTTACCCTACCCACTGACAATCTCAATGTGTCTGCTGGGGGCTAGGTGGGTTTAACATATGAATATGCCACAGTGGTAACCAAAGTCAAAGTCATAGTTGCTTTGTATTTCATTTTTACAAACCCAATAAATTTGATTTAAGCCCCTTGTGACCTCTGTACCTGCATCTATTTTTGAAATGCAAATAACTTGATACTTTGTCAAGTATTTAGGAACACAGCTTCATGAACCACAGCACAAACTGGATAGGTGACCGACGCCATTATAATTATGATTGTAATTTAAATGTCAAATAATCATTATTAAAAATCACTCAGACACACATTTATTGAGAACCTTCTATATGCAGAGAACAGGGATGAGCATTGTGAAAGGCACAGTGATCAGTTTGCTCTATCTTTGTCTTTCAGAAGTTTACAGAGCAGAGCTGACATCTTCCAGGGACTTTCAGGGAAAAAACAAAATGACAAGATTCTGGCTAAGGAGAATTAGAGACCATTCCAAATATATAAGCAGTATGCTTTGGGTACACAGAGGAGGGGTGGTTCATTTTTTTCGAGGAAATGTATACAGGCTTCTCAGGGGCATTGGAAAATAATTGGAGAAGCAGCAAGGACACATCACAGACCGAGGGAAACAAAAGAACCAACGCTGCCCACTTAGAAACCCTGCTTCCCATTGTGGTTTTTGCCTCTCATGTGATGATGACACTCTCTGGGAACAATAAACTATAAATACCCACAATTTTATTCCATCTTGAGGTAGCAGAGATCATGGCAGGAGGTTGAAGCTGCACATAAAAATGAATAGCATCTCATCCGTTTTTAAGTTACAATTTGTCAAAGAAATTATTTTCAGTGCACATGAATGGGACTGCCTTGAGGCTAGGAGCTAGGTACCTTCCTCCCCATGACACTCAAGTCAAGTCAGTAGAGTACCTTAATAGGGCTAACGTGACACCCAGAGCCTGCCTGCGTCAACAATCTCGCCTTCAGACAATTCCCAGGAAAATATTATGTTCTAAAAGCCCCACAGCCTTGAACTTCAGTGCCGTGGTTTTTCACAGTTCTGCTGTGTTATGTTCTCTGTCTTGGAATCCAGGCTTCTTCCCCTTTGCCCTCCCCGTGGCCAGATGTTTATTATAGGTTAGGACTCATCCCTTTGGGAAGCTTTCAGTAGCATGCCCTTGTGGAATTAGCATACCAAGAGACATCTGCCTAGATTATTCAGGCAACAGAGAGTAGTGTAACCTTTGTGATACTTAGTTTATTGATACGTATCACCCAGTAGGCCATGCGATTTTTGCAGAGTACACATGTGTGCTATTCTTATCTGTTTATTGGTGCTTCCTGAGAAATTATAAATGCCCGGCATATTTGGCCCCATTCTCTTTTCTCATTCACAACAGTCACCACTCACTACAGAGAGCATCACCACATCATTTCTTTTTGTTTTTGAGACAGAGTCTTAGTCTGTTGCCCAGGCTAGAGTGCCTTGGCATCAGCCTAGCTCACAGCAACCCTTAAACTCCTGGGTTCAAGCCATCCTCCTGCCTCAGCCTCCCAGGTAGCTGGGACTATATGCACCTGCCACAATGCTTAGCTAATTTTTCTCTTTTTAGTAGAGACAGGATCTCACTCTTGATCTTGAACTCCCAGTCTCAAGCAATCCTCTTACCTGGGCCTCTCAAAGTGCTAGGATAGCAGGCATGAGCCACTGTACCTGGCCAGCACATTATTTCTTCCTGAGCCCTTTCTCAAAATGCTCCTCCTCCCAACTCTCTAGGTAGATGCTGTAAATCACTCACAGTTGGTGATGCACAAATCCACATGTCCCCTTTGCCTTGAGGAGACTCTAAATCCTCGTGTGAGTCATTATGTAGCAAAGAGCACTCCTGTTTCCCTGATGCCACACCTAGGTCTGGTGTAATAAATGCTTACCTTGTTCAGGCCACCTTGCTAGGTCACTTACATACATTACCTGTGTGATTCTTGCAAGAAGAGGCTGTGTTAGGTATAACTTCTTTACTTTCCCTTAATGAGAAAACACCTGCAGATGAGCTCAAGCACTTGTTTAAGGCCAGTGCTAGTGAGCCTGGGTTAGGATCCCAGGGCTTGACTCCCAAGTCTAGGCATCCTCCACTGCCTACAAGAAGTTTGATGCTGTTTCCTCTTAAGCAGCCTTTTTTCCTTTCTGGCACACATTGGAGGAACAAGAGTCATCTTGGGCCACATAATAAATACACAGACACTGAGGAAAGCTGATAAGCAAAAGAAAAAGTCTGTATACTTTGTGCAATGTCTGATACCACAGATAAGCAAAACAGTCCTCAAGTAAAATGTATATGTGGCCCGCAGGCCACAGGCTGGACACCCCTGTCTCTAAAATGATAGCTTCCAGTCACTCATACTCCACGAAGCCCATCGCAGCACCCCCCGCGGCTGCCTACCGGCTCCTAATTGGCTGATCCCACATCCCGTGTGAGAGCGAAGGGATGCACCTGTCTGCTCCGCGGGAGCAGGTCGGGAGGGCGCAGAGCGGGCCGCCCGGAGCAGGTGGGAGCCCGTCGGCTGAATACGCCCCAGGGTCTCGGCAACTCTGCAGAACTGGCATTTCCCTCGCCTTTTTCTGATCATGTTTTCTTCACTGTTCCTTATCTACCTGAAACAGTAGCTGCCTTCCCTGCTCACACGCTCTCTTCTGTCTCACACACAGGTGGAGGGGTTATTTCTGGGATTTTTCCTGAGTGCCGGACTTCTGTTGATCATTGATTTATTTTTTTTTTTTTAACTCAGAAAAAGGAGCTGCAAAATGTTGTTTTTCAAAAGAAGAAGAAAAGAGCTAGGGAGAGAAAAATTGTACACATCTGAAAGAGTGCAGGGACTTGGTAAATAAATTTGTTTCCAGAAGGTTTATTTTAATACAATCAAAGTATCAGAGGAAGCTGCATAGTGTCTCCACCTTAAAGGAAAGAAACTTCCCTGCGCTTGATTTTGCAACAGGAAACACACCATGCTGACGCATCCCCAATGTGGAGCTGCCGTCAGCCCGAGTCACAGGCAGTGGAGAAGCGTCGTGGAGAACAGCAGGACTCAGCCACTGACTGAGCCTCCTCCCTGCCTCTCCGTGTTTGCGCTGCTCTGCCTGGTTTGGGCTTTCAACCCATTTCAGTTCTTAATCTGTTTGGTCACCTCTTTCAAATCCAGATTATATTAATACCCACAGTCCCCCACCCCCACCCCCAGGCTTACAGGACTGCCAAAAAACGATCTGGGTAAATAACTGCGAAGTTCAGAGCCGGAACTCACAGCACAGATGTGTGATGCCGGTCCCCTCCACCACGGTCCCAGCTGCAGTGGCTGACTGTCATCTGGAAGAGCCCAGCTTTCCTTTAGAGCCAACTCTGGTTAAACTGAGTCAATCATGAACTTAGGCCTTGCTTCATAAAACTAGAAAAACTCGCTCTCTTAAATTAATCCAGATGACTACCAACTGCTGAAAAACTAGCTTTTTTTTCCCGTAGGAAGTATCTTCCATGCCCTGGAGATCAATCTGCTCAAATGTGAAAAATAACCTATTACTTAATATCCTAAATAATGCTAACTTCTATATTATTTACCCTAGAGAGTCAATAGTTTTTTTAACTCTGAATGAGAACATGAATAACTCTGAACATGTAAGTCAGTTAACTCACGTCCACCTGCAGCAGGACCCCAAGGAGACAGAGACTCTACATCTGCCTTAGAAGCCTCCCCCACTCCTCCACTGCTGGAACCTAAGCCAGCTCTTTTAGCCATTGATGTGTTGGTTATAAATGGAAAGTGACAAAAGTGTGTAGACCATGGCGTCATCGGGTCTCCTGCAATGTCCTTGCCCTTACAACGTTAGAATCAGGCAAGAGCAGTTTTTAAAATCCTTCATCTGCATGTATCCAAGATCAATGTAGAAAATGTCCTCCTACGTTTCTTGAGGAAGGATTTACCAGAGAGAACAGTCTGCACAGAGTATTTTGCTAGACCTTAGGCCCTAGCTAGAGCTTAAGCCTTAGGGGATAATATTGGTGAAGGTATCTATTAAAAGAGTTCCACATTTTTTTTAAGAAGAAAGAATAAGAGCAGGTGCAAAATAATCGTCTCTTCCTTAGCATTACAGTTCACTGCTGAGCAAAAAATTAATACGCATATTAATTATTATATTCACCTTCATAATTATTGAAGTGGAGGGACAGATACTACAATCCTAGTTTAGAGGTGAAGAAGGGGTAGCCAAGAATTTAAGAGAATTGGTCAATTTCATTGCTAAGTGTTTTCCCATCCCCTGGATCCATCCTCTCTGCCCTGTGACTTTTAGTTCTTCTCGCAAAGGGAGTGGAGAACGTTACCCCACCCCTTGATTCTGACTTTGACTTTGTGACTTGCATCGGCCAAGGGAAGAAGAGGAAAGCAAAGTCATCGATTCTGAGTTTCAGTCTCAGGAGGACTTGTGTGCTTGTATTTACACTGCAGACCCTCCGCCCACGGCATGAGATAGACATGCCCAGCTCAGCCTCCGGGGCCCCGGAGAAGGATGAGAGAACCCTGGAGCAGAGCCACCCCGGCTAAAGCCAACCTGGGCCAGCTGGCCAGATCTGTGAGGTTAAGAAATGGTTGGTGTGTTAAGCCACTGACTTCTGTGCTGGTTTGTCACATGTCCCAGTGCCCTAAACCACACAGCTAGTGGGAACAGAGGCAGGAATGTAGTCATTCTTTTCAACTCCAAAACCACCGACATCGTATGATGTCAGATTTCTTCCTACACACATCTGAGACTAGGCAGCTTTTGAGTCCAGAGACTAAGAAACTTTCTTTCAGGAAGCTGTGCCTTACCTGTCCATGTATCTGTCACTGTTCCCTAACATGCGCCTCGGCTACAGCAGGCCGGTGTCCTTTCTGCCAACCACTCAGACCCACCATCGTTCTCTTCCCACACACTGTGTCCTGGCAGCCCTCTGCTTCCTCCCAGCTCAGCCAAATCTGCTTATTTGCAGCCCACTTCTCAACCATCCATTTGGGATACTCTCCCACTCCCCAATTCTTTGCTTACCTGGCACGTGGCGTTCCTGTGTGGCCTCATCCCATGCAGTCAAACCCTGAACCTCTCATCTCAAACAAGAGCCACACACAGGAACCCCTCCCTCTGTGGTGCACCTATAAATAATCAGGTGACTGCATTAGATAAATAAATAGCGTGACCTATACTGCTAAGAAGGCTAAATTAGCACGCTCCTTTTTTACCTCTCGTACATGTGCAATTGTCTCACATCTCCAGACTGCTAAAAAGCCAAACGCAAAGATTCTGTGACATGACCTTGATCCCTTGTTGTCTGACAGCACTGGAAAAGAAAGAAGTGTACCTTACCCGGAGAGAAGATGCTTCCACTCTCCACCAGGTGTCTCCTCGGGTTCAGCCATTGCCAGCAACCCCATAAAACAGGCTGCCAAGAGCTCTAACAAGAGCCCAGCACAGCACAGGGAAGCCCACCTCCCCTAAAGACCGCCAGGCTGTTAGAAGCCAGAGCAAAGCAGACCAAGTCTCATCTTCAAAAAGTTACCTTCCCTGCATGCAGCGTGAGAACACAGATACTTAAAAGAACACACCTTTTGAAACAGACCTCCTGGATCATTACTTATCAAAGATCACCAGTTCTTCTTTTAAATTTTAATTTCTACCTTCAGGGATCAGCTTAATTTCCATGCATATCACACCCATGACCTCTACTATACAGGTGGTTTATTATCCTATTTTGGTATTTTTTCAAATATGTCCTTTTGGGAACTTTTGCATTTGAAAGCAAACTGGATCAGCTGTAATAACATAGCCTTCGCTGTCCTCTTCTTCCCGGCCTTCTCGGAAATTGCTGTACTTGGAACTGTGGCCATGTAGAAGACTTGCCATGGACTCTCATCCCGAGGGCCTGTTTTCACCAGCGGCAGGTGCTGTGGGGCCAGGTCAGGAAAGCCAGGAGAGCCAGGCAGTCAGTGAAGGGGAGGGAGGGGGGCCTGCCGGCTCCTGCGCAGAAAGGCAGCCATTCCCACTGCAGAGCTGGCTGAGAGCAAGGTCTCCTGACAAGGAGCTTCTCTTTCATATAAAGCACGTGGGCCTGGCATTATTTCCTTCTATTTCTTTTTAAACTTTGCCCTGCATGTTAATTTTAACACAGATCCCTCAGATGTGTGTGGGGGGTGGAGAAAGCTGTACACGCCCACGTGTTTAAGCACCATCAGTGAAGGAATCTAAGTCTGCTCTGTCCTGAGCCCTACGTCGTCTAGGTACGGCCTGGCTTGATGGGAGTGAGGCGGGAAACATCGCTGGCCCACTCGCTAATCCCCATTCCCGCGGCAACTCACGGGCCCTAACAATCTCACACATCGATATCCTGCCTGTGACCTCATGAGGCAGGTCCTGAGAGGACGGGGAACAGGCATGGCGGACACACGGTGTCATGGGGTCAGTTGTTCTCCCTCCCCCACCTAATAAAAAGATACATTGAAATTCTAATTCTGGTATCTCACAACGTGGACTTATTTCAGAACAGGGTTTTTACGGAGATAATCAGGTTAAAATGAGGGCATCAGAGTGGGCCTTAGTGCAATGTGACTGGTGTATTTTAAAAGAAAATCTGGACACGGAGATGTGTGCGCAGGGAGAATATTGTATAAAGTGAGGACAGAGATCAGAGTGACACACACAGGAGCCAAGCAAGGCCCTAGACAGAAACTCCCAGAGGCAACCAGAGCTCAGACAGTGACAGGGACGAGGGGGCGGCTGTGAACACAGATGAAGCTTCACTCACTTGCCGACACTCACCTCCTGCTTCGTGGCCAGCTCCTCACAGGCCACAGACGGGTGTTTGCTCCTGGTTCTGAGTTGGGGGCTGTAGCTCTTGAGTGCCACTGCCAAGATCTATCTTGGATATCTCCTGATCCTGCCATCCACATTATTATTATTGTTATTATTATTATTATCATTCTGATAAGATATGGGATCAAACAGTGGCATTAACATACAGTAAGAAGCCAACTACTTGGAGCTCTGGTTTTGAAACTTCAGAGAAGTATAAGTGTGAAGGGGACGTGTGTAAAGAGCACAGTAAGTAGGGCATGCAGACAGCCCTCAGAGTGGGAGAAAATATTTGCAGGCATTTTAATTTTTAAATGAATCCATCAGTCCCTAGCAGGCTGGTCGGCACAACTCACACAGACACCCCATCACCTGCCGGACTCAAGCTGTCCCTGGCTAATCTGTTTGCAGATTTACTATCAGAGTGGTGGAAGAGGGTGTGGGAAGCCAGGTGGAGAGTCCCACGCCCCGGCTCCATGTCCTCCCATGGCCAAGCGGCCTCTGGCAGTGCTCAGGCCCATCCCAGGGGGACCACCCAGAAGACGAGGATGAAGACACCACCCCTCCTGCCCCACCTGCCCCAGCGTCTTGACTCACTGCCAGCTCCCTCCTTCTGCAGGTGCGTCGTCACCCTCAGGACTCACTTTCCTCTCTGGTTCTTTCTTCCCACCCATCTGCTAGAGGTAGAGAGGTTTGAAAATGGCGTGGGCAGACTATCTCAGCCAGAGGAGGCCCTGTGGTTGCCCTGGTAACGGAAACGGCGACCCAGGTGCAAGGCTGCTGCGGGGTGTAGGTGAGCCAGCCCCCTATGCTAGGCCCAAGCAGAGAATGCAACAGCCTTGACAGCCTGAGGCCACAGTGCCCCCCTGCCTACCATGGCAGGCAAATTTGGAACCTCAGCCAGTGCCTGAGCTAGCATCTTCCAATCAGCAGAAGGTGTGGGTTACCTGAGTCTGGTGAAAACACCACCCCAGCCTGATAAGTCTTTATACAAAGCTCCTATCTGCCCATAAATGTGAGTAATTTGTTTCACACAGTCAAAAGAAAGGGATTGTTTTCCTGCATGCATGTGATAACCCTTCAGAATAAATCCCCTACAGCCTTCACTCTTTGCTCACATGACATAGTGTCCAAGCCCATCACTTATCTGGCTACTTCCTTTAGAGTAGAGACATTCTAGTTTCTTGGTTTTCTTAGTCAATCTTATACTCAGAAATGATGATGTCAGATTAGGCCTGAGTATTGGGATATACCTACTTCCCTGACATATCCACACAGAACACTAAATGTCCGTCAACAGAGTTTATTATCATCTTAGCCTTTTTAGCAACTGAGTCCATATTCTCCACTGAATAAACAAGTATAGTCCTTTCTCTATGGCCAATAGATTTGTAATATACTTATACAGTATTTATTCATATCGTCCTTGAGATAACTTAGGAGACCTGGAAAAACAGAGTCAGACCCCCACTTAAGGTCAATTAATTGGTAATTTATTTTACCTGCTGCAGGGGTTGCTGCTCTGAGAGACAGTTAGCAGCCCAAGTGGGAGGGTGAGTTGCCTTTTATAGGCTTTGTGCAAGCATATTACAGAAATGAAACATGGCTGGTTAAGGGGGGGGGGGGTTACAACTCAGGTATTCATGGATACAGCAATGGAACAATAATTAATACAGCTTTGGTTGACAATGGATACATCTCATATCACAATGGTTATGGTTATGCAACAGTAATTAATCAAGTTTTGGTGAGTTTTCCACCATTGTTCATCTACTGAGAACTTGGGGGTTTTGTGAAACTTGGGACTTTTCTTCCTTGTACCTGAAGCTTGTTCTAGGGGGAAGGAGGGGACCTTGGAACATGGCTGAGAAGCACTGTTCCCTCCTCCTGGGGGGAGGAGGGACTTGCCTTGTTCCCAGAGTCAACTCTGAGGGGAGAAGGGAGGAGGGAAATGGACTGGAGTGGGCCGGGGGAACAGGTGAGGGTGGGGGGAAACAGGAGAGGGCTGGGTTATAATAGTCCTGAATTCAAACAGGAGGTTTCCAGGGCAGAGGTCAACCTTACTCTAACATTGTAAAAATGATCTTTTTATAATGAAACGATAGAGAAATTATCAAATCACTGTGTTTCAGTAAGGACTAAATCAATCTCTCTTCCTGCTTTCTTTCTTTCTCTTACCTGAACGTGTTGTAACCCAGCCCGTTCCCATGCCCCACTAGGGTGGCAGAGAATGTGCTTCTCAGCCCATTCCCAGGCCCTTTCCTTCCCCTCTAGGGTTGTCAGGAACAGACTTCACAACAAGAACCCACACTGTAACCACTGTTACCCAAACTGTAACCATTGCTACCATAACCACTGCAACCCAAGCTGTAACTGCTGATACCTAAACTGTAAACCCAAACTGTAACCCTGCCGCTGGCACCCTGCCAATGGCAACATTCCTTGTACACAGAAAAAGGTATAAAAGACAAAAAAAAAAAACCTGTGCATGTGTGAATAAATCACCAATTATTTACATCAGAGTGGTTCTGAGTTTATGTTTCCAGGTTTATTAAGTTATTTCATCTGGAGGTTCACAGTGAGATCCTCACCCTTGGACCCCCTCCTGGACCCATTACCAGCTGAAAGCTCTAGGGGAAGGGCTTGGAGAAGATGTCCCTCCACCCTGGAGCACTCAGCCATGGGAAAAAAAAAAAAAAGAAACCAAAAACCTCAGGTCACAGGTTTCCAAATTTTTTGTTTTTGGTGATTTGATTGTGGCACCTTAAGTAAGTCTGTCTGGGTCTCTAGAGAATCTGGGGGAACAATAGGCTAGGCTGGACATGGCCTGAGATGCCTGTTCCCAAAGCAGTGGGAGATGTCCCCCTGTCTCTCTGGTATAGGTTTGAGTTGTTTGTTTTGTGTTGTCATGTTTACAACTCCTTATTAGATTGTTTCAATATTAGCAGTCCCTTGGACTGTTTGGTTTACAGGTTATTCCTGTTCTGGTAATTGCAGTCTTTTATTGAGTTGTCTTGGTTCTTGCAGTCAACTGTGCTGGTCCTGGTTTGTGTGTCTTTTGTATGTTTTAAGTTTTGTATAAGTGAGTGAAAGAGTTAAATGTGACTCCGTGTCTGACTAATTTCTGCCTGTTGAATTCCATTTGTGTTTTCTGTCCCATCCACTTGTCATTTTACTTTATTGGTTTATCTTTTTTTAATGTTTGTATTGTAGTCCTTTCATCTGCTTAGTAATTTATTCAAAATAAGACAGGATAATTTTTGAAAATGCTCTTTCAGTAACTTTTTAATTTCAGCCTGTTGTAACCCAGCCCTCTTTCCCCTGCCCACTCCTGTTCCCCAGCCCTCACCTGTCTCCCCCACCCCCCAGCCCATTTCCCTCCTCCTCCCTTCTCCCTCCAGAGTTAACTTGGGAACAAGGCAAGTCCCTCTTTCCCCCATGGTGGCTGAGAACAGTGCTTCCCAGCCACGTTTCCAGGTCCCCTCCTTTCCTTAGGGTTGCCAAGAACAAGCTTCAGGTACAAGAAAAAAAAGTCCCTAGTTTCACAAAACCCCCAAGTTCTCAGTAGATGAACAATGGTGAAAAACTCACTGAGACTTGATTAATTACTGTTGTATAACCATAA